>JABEVN020002776.1:0-20433 GCA_013146195.2 Codonopsis lanceolata
TTAACCACAAAGTGCAGCGATACATTCTCGGCCAACCCATCAATAACTTTCCTCAACTCCGGGATCATTCCCTTTGCGCTCTCTAATTTTCCCAAATAAAACAGGTGTAGCACGAATTAGCAAAAATCACACCTCTATCAACAAACACCTAGACTCCAATCCCAGCAAATCCTCTAACATCTTCCATTCTTTCACCATCATGCAAGACATATAACCTTTCTACTCAAGGCATCCGCTACCACATTTGCCTTCCCGGATGATACAAGATAGTACAATCGTGGTCCTTTAACTTTTCCATCCATCTTCGCTGCCTCATATTCAATTCTTTTTGAGAGAACAAGTATTTCAAGCTCTTATGGTCGGGTGAAGATCTCAAACTTAGACCCATACAAGTAGTGTTTCCATTTATGCAACGCGAAAATAATCGCAGCCTAACTCATATCGTGCCGGGTAATTCTCGCCATGAATAGATAACTTCGATGCATAGGCGCACCCTCCCATTCTCAGATCAAACACAACCCAAACCTTCCTTAGAGGCATCACTATAGATCACAAAATTTTCTCCTCCACTAGGCAAAGCCAAAATAGGTGCCATGTCAACCGATTCTTAAGCTCTGAAACTAGACTCACATTTCTCTTCCAAACAAACGGACGCTCTTTTCTCCAGGTCAACTTCGCCATGGAGTCACAATCCTAGAGAAACCCCTCAATAAACCTTCTAATAACCCGCTAACCCCAAGAAACCGAACCTCGTAAGCCCAAACTAGGCCTCTTCCAATTAGTCGCAGCTTCAATCTTAGGCGGATCAGCGGCTATCGGCGCTCGACTATATTGCCCCAGAAAGATACTTCCTCAAGCCAAAAGGCACATTTGCTAAACTTGGCGTAAAAGTTCTCTCGAAGAATAGATAACACAGCCTCAAATGTTTCTCATGCTCCTCAGAGACTTGAATATACTAAAATATCATCAATGAAGACCACTAGAACAATCGAGATAATTGTGAAAAACACGGTTCATCAAATCCATAAACACCTTTGGCGCATTCGTCAGCAAAGCGGCATCACCACAAACTCAAAATGCCCATACCTAGTGCGAAAAGCCGTCTTGGAATGTCTTCCTCTCTAACCTTCAAGCGGTAACCATCTCAAATCAAGCTTAGAGTAGACAATGGACCCTTGCAAGCGGTCAAAGGTCATCGATGTGGGGTAGAGGATACTTATTCTTAATAGTCACCTTATTCAATTCTCGGTAGTCTATACACAGCATGAAACTCCCATCTTTCTTTCTGCAAACAAGGCAGTGCGCCCCAGGCGACACGCAGTTTAACAAAACCAATCTCTAGAAGTTCTTGCAGCTGGGTTTTCAACTCCCTAAGCTCATGGTGCCATCCTATATGGTGCCTTAGAAATCGGTGAAGTCCGGGAATAAGCTCAATGCAAAACTCTAGTTCTCTATCGGGTGGCATAGCATGATCGGTAGAAAACACGTCGGAAATTCACACCTCTGGGACCTCTTCTAAGTTAGGCGAAGACTTCCTCTTATCAACTACGCATGCAAGATAACCCGTACACCCTTGAGATAATAATTTTCTAGCCCTCAATAGAAATAAAGTGCACGTCACTCGAAGCATGATCACCCACAAAAGTAAACTTCGCACACAGGCATATAAAAGGTAACTCTCTTTCTATGGCGGTCAACTATAGCATGATAAGCACATAACCGGTCCATGCCAAGAATAACATCAAAGTCACGTATAGGAAGAACTACCAAATTCGCATGCAAAGTGTGGTCACCACCAAAACATCACAAGACTTAAACACTTGAGGCGACATATATTCCCCGGCGGGGTAGACACTTCAAGCAAATATGGCAAAGTTGAGGCAATAGCGCAAGGTTCTCAATAAAGTGTGAGCAACATATGAGTGTGAAGACCACGGATCTATGAGAACTTCGAGCCTTATGATCGAATAGAAAAAGTACCTCCAATCACTGCCAGTGGACCCCTGAACCTCGCGATCAAGCGCAAACACCCGACCTTGAACTTTAGGTTTCCATGCACTTCTCTTGGCTCCGACTGAGCCACATTTCGGTTGAGTTGCCCTTTTGGGCACTCCTTCCTAAAATGGGTACCATCTCACAAATTGTACACTTTGAGTTTGCTGACACCAATCAAGCTGACCTAGCCGACAATAAGCCGCAGTCATACTCCCACTACGCCGTCCTTGTTGCCCCTTAGATGAAGTAGTATTATTACCTTGTTTCCCATTGTGGCCTACTTTGGCCTCCTCCTTTCCTATCACTTGCCTCTCGATAACCCCTTCTATTACCCGAATTGTTGCCACGATTGCATCGTTTCCGGTAGTGCCGTGCACTACTAGCATTATTCTTAACCCCTCAAGGCTCATCAATGTCTTGCTCCACCTCATATGCCCGATCAACTGCACTCCTCACATCGGTGAGCTTAAGCGCTAAAATCTGCTTTCTAAACTCGGTTCTGGTTCTAACCCCTTCACAAACTTGTGTGTTCTCCCGTGCCTCAGTGGTGAATCGACCGATACGCATAACAATATCGGCTCAGTGGTGAACTTGCGAATACTCGCCACGCCATGCTACCTTGCTCAAGATCATAAAACTCCTTCTCTCTTTGATTGCGAACCACATCAGGCCAAGACATACTCATTCTTAAACTCTCTTTGAAATTGGCCCATGTAACGGAACTTGTCAGCATCTCCCAACTCTCCTTCAAAGCACAATCCACCAATGCTCTACGGCTCCTTAAACATAAAGGTTGCTAACATAACCCTCTCTTCGTCGAACACCCCATCATGGACAATATCTTAATCATTTCCTCCATCCATAACTCGGCCTCTCTCGGCCGGTTCTCCAAGAAACGAACTAGGCTTTAGCTTAAGAAACCTCTCTACAAGTAGGTCAGTGTCGGTCCTTGGTCTCTGGGGAGGTGGTGGTGGTGCCGCTTTGCCTCCGCCTGCTCTCCCCGGCCTGCCCGGCCCGGAAAAGCTAACATGCGATGTAGTTCAGCCATATCCGGAACTACTGATCCTCTCGGCGGTACCTCTACTTCTCAGAGTTCAACCGGAACTCTCCTGGTCTACCTCCCTGGATTAACCATCTGGACTCCTACAAGAATTCACTCGACGTTAGAATCCACACACAATTAACCAACCCAACTAGGCCATGGAACCTATCCTGGCCGACAGCTAACCTATAGCTCTGATACCAACTGTGACGACCCGACCCGGACCCCAATGCGAGATCCCGAGTCGCGCCGTCCAAATAGATAATAACACAAGCATGCATAGTAGGATCACAAAAATCATGTGGCGCAACATCGCATACATACAACAACTCGGCTACACTTGGCCGGAAAAACAACCTAATTTAAACAAGTCATCGGCGACGTTACAGCCGGAACCCAACAACTACTCCTACAATTATTAACACATGCTTATAATAACCTCAACGGCCACAACATGCCTGAGACAATAACAACAACATAAATAACGAGCTTTAGCTTTAAGAAAACCTGTAGTGAACCATACATAATAAACAGGCTCGACTTACAAGTCGGCATACCAAAAGATTATAAGTATTAAGTAGTTAAGTTACAACATCATTGAAAACAACATAAACCCAAGCTAAGTCTACTTGACTTGCTTCCCATCGTCCTTTCCAAAATAAAAGGTTAACTAATAGATGTCCAAAAGATCAACCTTTATATTACAAACAACCAAACGTGGATCAAGCTTAATCTATCCCGACGCCCTCGACTCGGATCTAAGGAAACAAAACAAACAAATAGGGTAAGTCGAAAGACTTAGTAAGTTACTACAATGCATGATCATGTTATAACATGGCATTTATCACAATTAGGGTTCACGTTCATCATATAGCACTTAGCACATTATTCACGTAAGTGCAAGGAAATAAATCATACGAGTAGGATATGATATAGGCACGGCAGCCGTCAGAGCTCCTGCCGCAAAATAGTTTGTTAACCCAATATCGTGACTACGATGCTCGTGACGTTGCATCGATATACCGAACTCCGCCGGCTAATAGCAGCCGCCTGACGCACTTATTGATACGGCAAAGGGGCTACTTCCCCATTGCGGCCTACAATGGAGGGGTGTGTGAGGTCCCAGGTACGGCGATCCATAGCGAGCACGAATCTCTCAATTCGTGAAGGCTATACATCGTCCTACCCTGACATAAAAATCAAACCAAATTGTGCCAGCTGGACTTAATGCAATGCTCAAGTAGATGTTTACTCGTAAAGACCAAATAATGATCGAATTCGACAAGAGCGAACTCGACCGACCAAGTAGGGTATAATTCTCTACAATAAACCAAGTCAAGGCAATCAATTGCTCATAACCAAATAATCATAACGGGTTCAAATGCACATAAATAAACTCAACTTAAACATTGAGTAAACTTAACCGAACGTTGTCCAAACTTCGTAGGGATTGAAATTAGGGTTTATCAAGTTCAAATCTTCCCTAGAATCAACTCCGTTGAGTCTTTGCTCTAAATTCCCAAATTTGGAGAAATTGAAGCTATATGCTTCATAACCCAACCTAGGTCATTTCTAGGTTCAACAAGGTCATAAATTTACCAAGGCATAATAATATGATACATGTTCATCATAGAGTCCAAAATTGAAGATATAACACATTCAACATACCACATCTCATGTAAGCTCAATTTAGGCCATATCACTTAACAACATTTTCATCAACAATTACCATACATGTTTCTAACATGTTCAAAGTCCTACAAAATCAAGATACAAGAGTTTTATATACTTTCATAGGCAAGAAATCTTCCTATACATGCTCCTAACAAGCTCAAAATCCCAACATACATGAATATAGCATAGGAAGCATAACATGTGTCCTCATTGACCTCAACCACCATAGGCTTTGTTTCCTTAGGGTCAATGAGAACTAAAGAAGAAGATGAAGAAGAGAGTAACTTACTTGATACACACCAAAGAAAGAACTAGAAGAATCTATTCGGATGGAAATGCTCCCCTTGATGAGCTCTTCAACTTTAATGAATGGCTCTTGGGCAAATGATGAATGGTTGAAGATAGATGATGATGGAGACCTTAAGGAACCATGGAAGGACCTTGGAGAAGAAGAGAATTCGTTTTTGTAAAGGGCTCTCAGCAAATGAGGAAGAGAAGAGCTGATTGTGGCTTATATTGGTCAACAAAGTGAGTGGGACAAGTGTCAAACACTTGTGGTCCCTTTTCAAATCTGATTTGGGGCTTAATGAACAACTAATGAGACCTTAATCTAACTTAGAAATATAGTTAGGGATGTTAGGACTTAAGTAGGAAGGGTTAGGGAGGTTTAGGATAGGTTTAAGTAGGGGTTGGAAGTAAGCAATTCGTCAAATTTCGAAACAGGAAGAAATCTGCCCGTAGCAGCAAACCAAGTGAGGCGGGCGCCTCACTAAGGCCCATGCGGCCGCCTCATGTACTGAGGCCTCCCCAAAGTTCAGATCATTCAGCAATTACTCTCAGCAGTTGAGGCGGGCGCCTCACATGCCGCTCGGCTCCGTAACCTCTAAAACTTGGTCTAAACTTGGTCTAAATGGTCCCAAACTTTTGGGCAACCATTCTAAGGTCTAACCCTACTCAAAACACATCGGAAACGCACCCGAACAACCCCCGGAACAAGCTAAGACAAGGCGCGAACCACGCGACGAATGAACAACGGATCAAACTACAATCAAACCTCAATCAATCTAGGATGTCTTGGGCATGAAATAGGTTTGTTTCAACATGAATAAGACTTGAATAGAAAGCCAAGAACTCAACGAACACTTCGTACGTCGAAATAGAAGCAAATACGAGCAACGAGAGGAATCGCTAAGACCAATTTCAACGCGATTAAACCGGCGATTCTACAAACAAGTTTATGTGATTCTAAACATGTTATGAACTTCTAAAATGATCTATGAATGATTATAAAACATTTATATATCAAATGAACATGCTCACAATCAACCAAGAAAGTAAGAAGACAAGCATACAATGCACATGCAAGAATACGGGGCGTTACAAAAAGCCTGTCATTTGCCAATAGAAATTGAACATAGAGCCTATTGGGCCATTAAAGCTCTTAACCTTGACTTGACTTTGGTTGGCGAAGAAAGACTTTTCCAGTTAAATGAATTAGAAGAGCATATGTTAAATTCATATGAGAATGCTAAAACTTATAAAGAAAAGACCAAGAAATACCATGATATGAGATTGGCCAACAAAATGTTTCGTCCAGGATTAAAGGTAGTTATTTTCAATTATAGACTCAGGTTATTTCCCGGAAAATTAAAATCAAAATGGTCTGGTCCTTTCATTATAGTTCGAATTTATCCACATGGAGCTATTGATATTAAGAATCCAAAGACCAATGAAATATTTAAAGTTAATGGTTACCGACTCAAACCATACCTTGAACCCATGTCAGTAGAGAGAACAATAGAACTCATTCGTCTATCTGACAATGAACCCCCAAGAGACTAGGTTTGCAGTTGGGTCGAGTCAAAGACGTTAAACAAATGCGCTAGGTGGGAGGCAACCCACTTTGATGAAATTTTATTTGCTTTCGTAGTGTAATTTAAATATGTTGTTCTTCATCTTATTTAATTATGGACATTTAATTTAAATTTGAATATGCAATAATTCAAGTTTGGGGGAGAAAAACATCGTAGTGTTGTATTTATATGTTGATAATAGTTTAGTTTAGAGTTTGTGTAGAATTTTCAGAGTGCAGGAAAGAAACGGACCTAACGGAACATAACGGAAGGACTAAACTGAAAAACTACCTAAAGTTTGGAAGCAGAAAACACATCAAGCATTCTGTTGACCTTGCGGACGCAAGGCCTAAAACCCTTGCGACCGCAATGCCCTATTAAGTGCCAGACGTGTGACCGTCACCCTCCCTCAGAATCCGTGCGTTCAGGTTGACTGGGCACCTTGCAGACGTAAGGCCTAAAGACCTTGCGGCCACAAGGCCCCCTATATAAGGAGCAGCCGGGCAGCCTACAGCAGTTCACATAGAAAATTTCTATCTCTCTCTCAAGCACACTCCGACGATCTCTCTCTCACTTCTCATTCCGGCGAAGCCCTTTCAATTTCCGGCCAAGTCACATGCCCAAGTGCTCTCTCCTTCAAGGTTCATCACCTCCTCCACCCTCATCTCATTCCATCAAGCTTGAAGAAGGCAATGAACACCATCTTTTCGGGTGAAAGCTTCGACAACCCGACCAATCTCCTTCTACGATTAAAGCATTGCTCAATCCACGTATTTTCTATCCCTCTTCATCTAAATTTTTGACGTGTCAAAATATTTGCATGTTAGGGTGTTAGATTTGTTTTGCTTAAATTTTTTGCATGCTTTATTTGTTTTAGTTAGGTTGTGTTATATTAATTTTTAGAGAGTAGATTTTATATTTTTGTGCTAAAAATAGAATGGCCCTTAAACGTAGGAATACCGGCCCGTCCACGTCCCGCTCCCAAGAGGAGGAGCAACATTTTGACATCCACCATTTTATTTCTTTCGAGGCTTCGGAGAGCTATACTAGAAAGCTCTCCAAGAGCATAATCCCTGAAAGGGGATTTAAGGCTGAAGATTTTACTCTCCTTGCCACATTCAACCGTCGAAGGTGGGCCAATCTTATTGTGACTCTGGGCGTGGCCATCGTGGCCCTAGTCAGAGAATTCTATGCCAATGGGCAAATTGGCATGATTGGTGAGGTGCTAGATACTGTTGATGTTAGGGGTAGG
This sequence comes from Codonopsis lanceolata, assembly GCA_013146195.2. Lineage (NCBI taxonomy): Eukaryota > Viridiplantae > Streptophyta > Magnoliopsida > Asterales > Campanulaceae > Codonopsis > Codonopsis lanceolata. The sequence continues at coordinate 7,817 of JABEVN020002776.1, forward strand.
ACCGTCGGATTTTCGTCCCATAGTATTAACCGTTATTTTGGCACCACCAACTTCGCGAGAGGTGCTGACCAGTACAGCCTCCACCTTTCTGACCTTGTTACTCTCCAGGTGGTAAATGCAGAAATCGCAACACCTGACGTGGTTTGGACCTACAACCAAAACCCACCATTCCGTGCCCACACCATGGAGGAGATCCATCTCAAGAACACGACCAAGGTCGTGTTCAAATTTATCTGTGCACGTCTCATGCCTTCCAGTCACCAACACACGGTGACTTGGTCTAAGGCTGTTTTGATATACACCATCCTTACTGGTGGGTCTGTCGATGTTGGCTGTCTGATCAACGGCCAAATACAGACCCTTATTAGAGGTACTACAAACGCGAGATTCGCGTTCCCGAGTTTGATTACCGGACTGTGTAGTGGGGCTAGAGTCGTTTGGACTCCAGATGCGGAGAGAGTTCGGGAGGTTCCCGACATTTCGAGGAGCTGCCCGAGGAGGAGGATCCGTTGGAGGTGATCTCCAACAGGTAGGAGGAGCTTATGCTCCAAAATGAGATGGTGAGTCAGCAGTTGGCACAAGTGCGTGCCGACCTGACTTATTTCTCTGGTTGGATTAACCAGGTGGGGCAAAATGTCTCCACATATTTTGGGATGCCTCCTGGCACGATCCCCGAGTTTCGTCCTCCTTCGTTATTTCCTCCCGACTCACCATGAGTCGGAGCCCAAGTTTCTTTCTCTTTCGATAGGTGGGCAAACTATGTCCTTTTGATATTTCTTCTCCATCAACCCTCTCATAGGATATTCCTCAATTTTGAGGACAAAATAAAATTTAAGTTTGGGGGGGGGGATGCTAAGCCTAGGGTCCTTGCAGGTCCCAGCCTAAGGAAGAGTGGAGTTGGGCTACGTTTTTAGGGTGAGAGAAAATTTTTTGCCCCTCTTTTGTCTCGTCTCCTTACTTTATTTTCTTGCTTTTTATTCTTTCTTATTTTCAGAGATGTTGCCTTGACCAGAATACACTAATATTTGGTTCTTGCGGGTACCTATTATGGGGACCCATCATCAATTGTGTCATCGCCCATCTCCAATTTCTTTTTATAAAAAATAAAAAAATAAAAAAAATGTTTTAATTCAAAATTTTCATCCTCAAGTCTTTGTGTGGTTGTACTAGTTGATGAGGAGTTAATGCAATGAACCACATAACTTTTCCATAAATCGTTCTGGAATTTACTTGATTCTGTAAAATTCTTGATTTTCTCCAAATCTTTGTGCACCTACACTAGTCATAATTATGGATTGATTAGAACATTTTTATATAGTTTATAGCACACATTTCATTTTAACAACAAGATATGCACAAGAATATAAAGAATAGCCGTCCTAACATGATTGTTGCATTAAATTGTAACTTAGGGTCAATTGCATGATAAGTTAGATCCCATTGATTTTTCTTACTAATATATATCAAGCACACTTTCGAACCGTGTCTGCATGTTAGTCTCGATTGCCCCTACCATCTGTTTTAGCGAATGCTTATGTGAAATTCAGTGATGCTAAATCTTCGATTCCACAACTTCCATAATTGATATGCTATTTTATGTGTTTTACTTTCTTAAAAACTGCATGAGTATTTTGGCATTAAGATATGATATAGGCCATCTTTGGATCATTTGAGCCTAAATATTTTCCGACCTTTACTAAAAATATCCCTAGTGTCCCCTTTGAGCTTAATTAAAAAGAATGGAATGTGCTAAGCACACATTGAACCCTCATTCGACATCGTTTCTATTACCCACATTAACTTAACCCTAAAAGCCTAAACACTTTTAGCCTACCCTTTGAGAGAGTAGGATGTGGGTGGGGAATTAATTTTATGGGACCAATTTTTAGTCAAGAAAGTTTCTGAAGACTTCTTCTTCCCGTCGATTGTTAAAAAAAAATTTGAAAAATATATAGATCGACGAAAAATGAAACGGAAGAAGAAGAGTGCAAGAAGATTCAAATGGAAGCATAGGTTTCAAGAGAAAAATATGTTAGAAAAATTCTGCTGAAAAAGAATACTAGATATTTTTAACTTGCTATATTGTATAAAACAAGTTTGGCGGGGGGGGGGGGGGAAGAAAAACAAAAAAAAGGAAAAGAAAAAGAAAACCCCCCACTTGTGGTCTTTGCAGGTCCTAGCCTAATTGGAAAAAACTTCCTTTTGCTTGGAAGTATTAGGGGAACAGGGTAGTTTTGCTCTCTCACTTTGTATTCTATTCCCTTTCCATCATATCCCCCAACACCATGGCCTTACATTACATGCTATTAAAGACCTATTGATCTTCTTGCCAATGCTTGTGTTTGTTGATTTGATGGTAAAGCATGTAAATTGATCTCCACTTCATATTCATATTATTCGCAAGCTCACTGCGTTAGAATAATCTTAGCTATTGCAAGTAATTGGGCCAGAAGAGCATTGTATGTCATACATAGAAGTGCATGAGATGGATGTATAAGTTTTTAAAATCCTTGGTGATCTCTCTTTCTGTAATAGACTGAGTTTGGATGGTAGATCTCATACTCTATGTTGCATTGGTTTTATCTAAATTCTGATTTTTAAATGAATGTGGTGCTTAGCTTAGTAAAACTGCTTTAGTTAAGATATTCTCTATGATTGGTGATCACATACGCACGGAGAAATTAAGACCAGTAGCAGTTTGAGTATAGGTCAGTTTGTTTTATGTGATTAGTCTGCACATATGTGGTGAGTATCCGACTGAGACTACTTTGATATGCCATGCTATTATGACTTGAGGATGAATCCAAAAAAGATTTTTATTGTTTCTAGTATAATATTTACATGCTTTTGTATTTATTAGTTTTTGTGTATTTATATGCATAGTCGAGTCACTCGTAAGAGTCTCATTGAGTTTGTGAGTTTCTAGAGGAGTGTAAATAGTGTCACATTCCAAAAAGATTTTCTTAATTTTTGTTTACTTAATTTTGTATTTTTAAGTATTGTTTACTCGTGGACGAGCAAAGTTTAAGTTTGGTGGTATTTGATAGACGTATTTTATACGTCGTTATTGGGTACTTTTATGACTTAAATTGAGCAATTCCACGAGGCTTTTGGTTACTGATATGTGTTTTTGAGTTGTTTTATGAGTTTCAGGGTTTTAGGTGAATTTATATGAATTATGAAGCTTTTAGTGAAGATTTTGAGGAAAGGGTCAAAGTGTAACATTGAAGAAAAGGCAGAAGAAGAATCTGGCTACCTTGCGGCCGCAAGGTAGAAACACCTTGCCGTCGCAAGGTAGGCATAAAGATGGCCTCTCAAAATCAGACCCTTGCGAACGCAAGGTCAAGACCCCTTGCGACCGCAAGGTACCCAGAACTGACCTTTCGGGGTTTTCAAGTTGGATTGAATCTCCTATTCCCCTACAACTCCTTGGTATAAATAAAGGACGGAAGCCTAACTCAAAGGACGTCGAGGAAGTAGTTTTAAACAGTTTTAGTGTAGGATTTAGATTGTATTACATAATTTAGTTGTTGTAATTACAGTTTTGAAGATCGATCCATGTATTCCTTCATCTCCGTGTGTAGTTCATCTTCAAGAATGAACCAAACATCCATTAATCTAAGAGTTGGGAGGTAACTTGTATCGAATTTATGGTTTAATATATTTTTATTTATTCAATTCTTGTTGATCACGGTGTTTATCAACCCCTTTATTATCTCTCTTTGAACAAATGAATGTGATCGCAAGTGATAAAGGCCTAGAGGTGCGGATAACTGCATGACCAATATGCATATGTCGTACACTGGCTCACCATCATGATAAATTGAACCTATCGATGCACGAGAGTGATAAGTTAGGGTCAGATTCCATATATGACCTAAGTGACAGTTAGGACCCATATGTTCTTGTGCCTAGGATATAGAATGGACGAATTATTTGGAGATGGAGACTGAACGGTAATTCGACAGGCTATATCTATCTTTCGTGAACGAACCCAAGATATTGAATGATACTTGATTGAGGTCTTATTTTAATTATTTTCCTTGCAAGTGGACAAGACTATTGTAGAATAGTTTTGGGAAGCAAGGGTCGAACCACAGAGACAAGAAGATCACAGATAACACGATTATCGGTAGCAAATTATTAACTAGGGGGGTTTATATTGATTTTATTCAAAACTAATTATTATTCTAATGTTTAACTAATTAGCAGTAATCACAATTTATGAAGATCTTATGGTGGATGGAAATCTAGGATTAGGGTTTCACTTGTATCTCTTCTATGACTTATTTCAATAAAGTATCATTCAATTTCTTGGGTTCGTTTATAAAATATAGATATAGCCTGTTGAATTACCGTTCAGTCTCTATCTTCAAATAATTCACCCATTCTATATCATAAGCACAAGAACATATGATCTAACTGTCACATAGGTCATATATGGAACCTGACCCTAACTTATCATTCTCGTGCATCGATAGGTTCAATTTATTGTGATGGTGAGCCAGTGTACAACATATGCACACTGATCATGCAGTTATCCGCACCTCTAGGCCTTTATTATTCACGATTACATTCATTTGTTCAAAGTGAAATAATAGAGGGATTGATAAACACCACAATCAACAAGAATTGAATGAATAGAAATATAATTAAAGCATAGATTTGATACAAGTTACCTCCCAACTCCTAGATTAATGGGTGATTGGTTCATCCTTGAAGATGAATAACACATGGAGATGATAGAATACATGAATCGACCTTCAATACTTGTAATTACAACAACTAATTATGTTATACACACTAAATCCTATTCTAAAGCTATAGAAAACTACTTTCTAGTCGTCCTCAAGCCTTGGCTACCGGCCTCTATTTATACCATGGAGTTGTAGGGGGATTAGGTCTTCCAGCCTGGTGTGAAAACTCACGAAATTGAGTTCTGACCACCTTGCGACCGCAAGGTAAGAGGCACCTTGCGTCCGTAAGGTCCTTCATATTCTAGGGCTTCAAACTCTGGTCACACTGCCTACCTTGTGGAGGCAAGGTATAATACACCTTGCGGCCGCAAGGTGTCCAGCCGTGTCTTCTGCTCTTTAATCTTCAATTTACACTTTGGCCCCTTCTTGGAATTTTCACCAAAAAGCCTTATAATCTGTATAATTTCACCTAAAACCCTGAAACTCATGAAATCACTGAAAAACATACATCAGTAGCCAAACGCCTCGGGAATCGCTCAATTTAAGTCATAAGAATATATGAAATCGACGTATAAAATACATCGATCAATACTTTATCTAAATAAGCTATAGAGTAGATACAAGTGAAACCCTAATCCTAGTTTTCCTTTCTCCATAAGATCTCTACAATATGTGATTGCTGTTAGTTTAATTAAAATTGTTGCTTTAGTAGAATAATTAGTTTAGATAAAATCAATATAAAAACCCCCCTTAGTTTAAAAATATGCTACCGATATTCGTACTATTTGTGATCTTCTTGTCTCTGTGGTTCGACCCTTGCTTCCCAAGCTATTCTACAATAGTCTTGTCCACTTGCAAGGAATAATTAAAATAAGACACGATCAAGCATAAATAAAAAATATATATCTGAAAACAAAAATGCAGCATAAGTCTGAGTAATATATCGCATGAATACGTATCATCTAAAATTATTTTTACCCCAACCATGCATCATATAGTCAAAATAAATCAATTACATTAAACATGCATCACATAATTAAATAGTGACAATTGTTCAAATATGCATCGCAAAATTAAATAGCACGAATTATATTTTTTTGCTATTACAACTGCCAAATTGCATCATTCTATCATATAAATTGCATGCATAAGCATTGAAATCAAGAGTAGGTATATTCCAAAAACCCAAAATAGCAAGAAATTCAACAAATCTGAAAATCAACCTTGTGGGTTTGCAAAAAAAGAAGAAACTTACAACCGGATCAGGAAGATTGGACACATGGGTGTGCCGATCGCGAAGGATGTTGCCCCAGTCATCCTTAGAATACCAATACTTAATGAAATTCCCGGTAAGAGGAGGAAGCTCCCTGGCGTTCCTTACCCGATTCCGGGTGCATCAATGCTTTCCTTCCTGGATTGTGAGGAAGAAGTCATCTATTAAACAAAACAATCAATTTGGCGGAAGAAAATTGAGAAAAGGAGAAAAAATGAAGAAAGAACGAAGTGTCGGCAGCAATGGAGACGAAGGAAATGCCGAAGAAGAAGAGGAAAGGAGAAGTGAGCTACTGCTCACTCTCTGCGAAGAATATGAAGGAAAGAAAATGGAAGTTTCACTTTCCCCCCTCCAAAGTTCAAATTGCAGCACCTAAACTCTCAAGTTTCCTGAAATTGCAAAATGGCCATGGACCTTAACGGAAAGTTAACAAAGATAGCTTTGTTAACAAAAAAGTGACGGCCATCCATCAAAAGTCAAGAAAAACTCATATCCCCAGCAGGTTAGCCACAAAAGGGCCAAGAAAAGCATAAATTATATCATTCAAAGCCCCAACAAGATACCTGCAGCAGCAGCAAAAGAAAAAAAAAAATGCAACATCAATAGAAAAAAAAAGCAACAACAAAAGAAAAATGCAACAAAAGAAAGAAAAGTGAAGCAGCAAATAAAAAAAAGAGAGAAAATGCAGCAAAGAGAAATGAAAGCCAATCAGAGAAAGGTAAAAGAAAAGGTAGAGCGTTTACATTTTACCTATTGCATGCAATATATCTGAACCTGGTTGGTGAAATATTTTCCGTAAGGGGTTGCATACCTCGGGTTACATAGGGAAAAGATTATCGCTGTTCGACGAAGGGTCCGACCTTGAGAATGCAAAATTTATTTACTTTCTAGGAGTAGCGGTAGGATTATCTCCTCAAGGGGCATAACCCCGGGACGTGGAATAATCAAAATTTCCTTCTTTCTAGGTGTAGTCATAAGATCATCTCCTCAAGGGGCGTAACCCCAGGACGTGGAATGATCAAAATTGAATCTATCCCATCCGAGTTGAGTTGGATTATCTCCTCAAGGGGTGCGAACCCCAGGACGTGGAATAATCAGTTTAATGCTTGCTATCTGAGTTGTTGGTGGATTATCTCCTCGAGGGGTGTAAATCCCGGGAGGTGGAATAATCAATTTATCTGCTTTCTAGGAGTAGCGGTAGGATTATCTCTTCAAGGGGCATAACCCCGGGACGTGGAATAATCAATTTACTTTCTTTCTAGGAGTAGCAGTAGGATTATCTTCTCAAGGGGCGTAACCCCGGGACGTGGAATAATCAATTTATCTGCTTTCTAGGAGTAGCTATAGGATCATCTCCTCAAGGGGCGTAACCCCGGGACGTGGAATGATCAAAGTTGAATCAGGTATCCCACGAATTGAGTTGGATTATCTCCTCGAGGGTTGTAAGCCCCGGGACGTGGAATAATCAGGTATCCCACCCAAGTTTGAGTTGGATCATCTCCTCGAGGGGTGCGAACCCCGGGACGTGGAATGATCAGGATCCCATCCATCCACCAGTATGAGTGTTGTTGCTTGCTTGCATGAGGCCGAACTACGTTTGGTCTGATTCCTTTTATAAGGATACGTAGGCAGCCTATTTTGATGGGTCCGACCATCAGAGCATTTAAATTGCATATCTGCTTAAAAACTACGATAACCTGTTAAAACCGACTAAATATGTCTAGGGTATGTGAGATTTGAGTTTCACCCTAAACTGCTGCATTATAACTGCTACCTATTGCATCACCCCCATTATAATTTCCACGAAATTTAGGAGTCTATTTCTTATCAATAATGATCGTTTACTTGGTAAGCTTCGGGTTACCCATAAACTCCATCGTTGAGGGGCTCTGTAGACACCCCAATTTCGAACCTCCGATATGTAACATGACATGAGATATCAAGACCTGTTAAACACTAATGAATGTCAAGTTACAGGGTTTAAAATGCAAAAGAAAAAGCAGGATGCGTAAACAGTGAAGTGCAGGGGGCCTAAGTGCCAAAAACAAAACCCAAAAAGCCCCTGGCGCCACCCATAGCATGTCTGGGCACTGCGCCAGCCCCCTCCATGGGTGGCGCTCAACAGTGCAATATTAACTGTAGCAGTTTGCCTCTGGTACAACTCTCTCAATGCGTGGTACAAGCTGATGAAGCATATAATGATAAAACTTAATGACGAAGGAAAGTCTTCTCCCAGCCTATAAATAGAAGACCCCGGCTTCAGTGAATACACACAGTAACACACACAAGTTTTCACACACCGCACATAGTTAAATTCTCTCCGCAATGAGTTCTGAGAGATTTTTTGAGAGTTTTCCTCCTCTAAGCCTCGAAGCTCCGTCTAATCTCCCCCAAACACAAAACCAACCGGTCAAAGTGAACCCTAGCTACCCCGCTAGGATTCCACCCTATTCCTCCGGTCTAAAAATCCCAAAGCAAGCAGTTGCTCTGCCCAAATTCTGTCAACGACAAGCAAACAAAAGTAAAAAAGCAAGCAGTTGTTCTACCCGGTTCCCGACGCCAGAAAGCAACTTTCGGAAGTAGTCACCTTACCTGAATCCCCGTAACAGCAAAGCACCAAAAAGACTCCCTCTCCCTGAAGGACAAAGGGAGCACACCCACGCTTCAAGAGGTAAGCCTCTTTAAAGTTTTTATATAAAAGTGTTATTTTTAGGTAGCAAAATGTAAGCAATATAAGTAGTTGTGTTGCCCGAATTTCTATAAGAAATAACACTAAAAAGAGCCATTATTATGGCCAAAAATTTATAAATGTATTTGTAACTCCCAAAAGGAGGCTGTAGCAAGTATTGTAATAATATATGTACATATATACTTTATTTAAATGCTTTATTTCATCTGTTAAATAAATGTAATAAAAGCATATTTTAGCCAAAAATCATTTTGAGACCGAAAGGGCGAGTTGGGTGCCTAACACCTTCCTACCTCGTAACTTAGCCTCCGAATCCCTTACAAATCTGGGCATTTTGGTTTTTCTTTATTTCTCTTTAAAATAAAGATGGCGACTCTGTTTTATATTTTGAATCCACAATGAGGCCAGACGTATTCCACGCGCTTAAATGGTTTATTTCAAAACCACCCACTCTCATCAGCGGGGGAAAAGATATAATCCGAGGCACTTACACTAGCATAAATCATGTATGCTTAAGCATCAAATTGCAACAGGTATATCTCCAAGAGTGCCAAAATATCAAAAAACCCAAGGAATTCAAGAAATTCAAGCAAGTGGACTTGAGAAATTGAAGACTTACAGCCGGATCTGGAAGATGAGCAGCATGGGTATGCCGATCTCGGTGTATGTTGCTCCAATCGTTGTTAGAATTGTAACGACCTGACCCGGATTCCAACACGAAATCCCAAGGTCGTGCCGCTGGAACTAACTTAAGAAGAGGACAAGCACTTGTTAAACAGTAGTGCTAGTCAAACAGTCGAGCAAACTCGCTCTAAACATGAACATAACGCCGCACTAAAATACGGTATTTCAAAAATCGAATCAACGGAAGCAATATAAGAAAGAAGTCCCAAGCTATGAAGCTCGAAACCAACGACAAAGAAACCAAGAGAGACATTATCTCTCAAAGGAGGAAAACAAAACTTCGCGTGCCGCAACATTGCAGACGCTAATCAAACCATCGGCACTCCCCGGCAGCCGCGTTTCAACAAAGAACCAACCTTATATCTCAATTACCCAACGGCTAAAGCATACCGGGGTCAATCAACAACTATAAAAACTGGAATAAGGAAATTCCCCCAAAGCTACTGCGTGCCCGGGAGACAACTGAAATAAATAATAAAACCACAAACAAGGCACGACACACGCCGCCCAAGAAAAAACCAATACAAATACCAAGTATTCTACTCAATCAGAAGTCTAAATAACTTTACAAATGTCGATCTCACAGAATAGCAAAGTACATGAAATCAATGACAATGCTAAAAGGAACAAGACTCCACAAGTGCTACTGGAAAGTCTGCCGCTGCAAGCACGAACCACATGATCTAACCTCGATCTATCGACCAACCGCACTGCTACGCCCACGGTCTACTCGACCTCAAGCAGCCGATCGCCATCGCAACTAAAAACAAGTACAGATGAGACATAATGACCCAAGACGCTACCACAATATATATGCAACATATAATTATGTAACATAAACATAACCATAGTGTCATTTATAAATGACGTAAAAACCCGTAAGCAAGAGCCGATCGCTTCGATACTCCACAAGATATCCACTTCTTCTTACTTACTAAACCGCCCAAATGAACCAGGTGTAATTCCCCTGCTCACACACAAATCAAATGAATTAGAAGGTAGTTCCCACAAAACATCATATGCAAGTATACATATCATTATATGTACGAACCAAGCTATTCACACTGTTACCTCGTGTAAAGGGTGCATGTTTATATATATACACCTATATCAAGATGTATATCTCTAAATATACATATCAAATCTCCCATAAAATCATCATGCATAAGTGTGCATATCTATATATATACACATCAAGTCTTTCATATATCTCATATACAAGTATGCATATATCTATATACACATATCAAATCTCTCATATATCATCACCAATACAAACATGGTCAATAAGATCTCATGTTCAACTAACATTTTGTTATCACATAAGTGCCCATAGTAAGCCACATAAAGGATAGAGAAGATACCAAATCACTGTCGTCGTATTGCTCCTACAATCACAACTGTTAATCTTATCGTGCCAATGACACCCGTGTTCAGTATCAAAGTACCGAAGCCTCTTCTCGGTCCGAGTTCTCTACTCAGAAAATAGCACTAGCCAATGCTCAATTGGTTACGACAAAGGGGGCTACTTCCCCACTGTAGCTAGCAGTGGAGGTGTGTGTGAAACCCGAATCCGGTACGGCGATACATTACAATCACGAATCCATAATTCGAAGGCAATGCATCGCCCCACCATCATCGTGAAAACTCAAGTAATGCCACGGACTTATATGCAATGCACAAGTAGATGTTTACTTGCTAATTCTCAAGTAGATATAATGATCTACTAAACTCATACGATTATGCACATTGTTACAATAATCACAAAACCACAATAGGAACTCATTTGAGTCTCTAAATCATAAGTGCATAGTTTGTTCACTCTATTCAATTCAAGTCCCAAAAGCTAGTAATCTAGTCAACCTGGAATATAATTGTCATAGATCTCACCACGATCCTCGTAAGGTTCAATTGTTCCTTAACTCGACTCCGTTGAGTCTTTACTACAATTCCAACCAAATAGAGTTTGAACACTATATGTCCCAAGACTCTTTTCTATGTTCTCGTTGAGGCATATCAAGGTTCTCATTCCATTTAGGAATCTTAGTTCAAAGTCCCAAGTCAATTATATAAGGGAAGCCCAAGTTGATTATTGTGAAATCAAGCTTAGTTTAATTTTGATTCATAATTCCACTTAATAGTAGAATCCAAATTCACCACAATTCATTAACTCAGTAACGATCGCACGAAGGCAAATACATTCAATATGCTCATAAGTCATATCATAGAAACACATAGAAGAATCAATTATTGACAAGGTAGGAAATCATGCATTTAGTCATAATATAAAATATACACAATATTCCATATTCACTATGAAATTTAGCAGTCACAACTTAACCATCAGTCCATTATACTATCCAAGACTACTCCGTTAGTCTCGGATCGTGAAGCCATTTACTAAACTCTTCCTAGAGTAGTAACTCATTCAATAACACAAAAGTCGATGGTAGTCAAAGACTTAAGCAACACTAGAGCGGTAATAACCCATAAGGTCAAACCATACGGTGAGTCTTAGATAACAACATGGTCATCCTAGCGACTTATACAAGTAGACTCCATGTATAGAGTACTAAGAAAGCCCCAATCCAAATCTTCTCATAGAATAGTCCTCAAATTCATTATTCAACAAGTATGTGTTTTTACTCATTAAAGAATCAAGTAGGAATTCGACAAGAGCGAATTCAACAACCAAGTAGATACATAATTCTACAACATGCTCTCAATTGTGCATTTGCTTCACACAATCACATAAACCACATAAGAACTCGATTGAGTCTTATAATCACTCATATCAAACATGCCCTTCAATCCATCCCAAAGTCACGTGAAGCTAATATATTAGTCTAACGCACTACAAACGCCGTAGGGATTGAATGTGGAGTCGGTATTGTTCAATAACTCCCAAATCTCAACTCCGTGAGTTTTACTAAAATTCAACCAAATAGAGCATTGATACTATATGCATCACATTGCCCTTTCCTAAGTTCTCCGTTCATTTAGAACTCGATAACTAGGCCGCTCATGATCTTAAACTAGCCTTAAACACAATCCCGAAGTTTCAAACCCTAGAATCGTAGATTTTGTTAAACCTTGAATTGAAACATAATCTTAACAAGAGTTGTTCCAAGATCATTATAAACAACATTCATGCTTTGCATAAAGTCAAAATCACAACTTCAATAAGAATTCATAAAATCCTACTCATATTTCAAAGTTGAATTGGAGGATTTGTCTTCACAAAGATGTTCATAATCATCAATAGAGCAACTAT
>JABEVN020002777.1:0-20415 GCA_013146195.2 Codonopsis lanceolata
TTGCTTGAAAGTATGAGGATAAAGGGTAGTCTTACTCTCACTTGAATTCCAATCCTTTCAAATCAAATCCCCATCACCTTGGCCTTACATTACAAGCTAATAAAGACCTAATGATCTTCTTGCCAATGTTTGCGTGTTTTCTTTGCTAAGTGAGTCATATAGAATTGATCAAACACATTCATATTATTCACCTAAAAACTCACGTTAGCATAATCTTAGCTATTACAAGTAATTGGGATAGGAGAGCATTGTATGTCATACATAGAAGTGCATGGAATGGATGTATAGTTTTTGAAATCCTTAGTGACCTCTCTTTACGTAATAGACCAGGTTGAATGGTAGATCTCATAATTCATAATGCATGGTTTTAATTAAACTTTGATTTTCATATGAATGTGGTGTTTAACTTAATAAAACTATTTTAGTTAGATATTCTCTAAGGCCGGTGATCACACACACGGAGAAATTAAAAGTAGTACGAGTTTAAGAAAAGGTCAGTTGGTTTTATGTGATTAAGCTTTACATATATGGTGAGCATCGAAAGGAGCGCTGTATGCCATGCTATTATAACTTGAGGTTGAAGCCAAAAAAGATTTTTGTTTTATCTTAGTATAATTTTATCCGTTTTTGTATTTATCAAATTTTGTATTTATATGCATAGTTGAGTCACTCGAAAGAGTCTCCTTGAGTTTGTGGGTTTATAGAGGAGTGTAAATAGTGTCACCCTCCAAAAAGATTTTCATTTTTTGTTATTATTGTTAATTAATTTCTTTTGTATTTATAAGTATTGTTTACTCATGGACGAGCAAAGTTTAAGTTTGGGGGCATTTGATCGATGTATTTTATACGTCGATTTTATATGCTTCTATGACTTAAATTATGCTATTTCACGAGGCTTTTGGCTACTAATATGTGTTTTCAAGTGAGTTTGTGAGTTTCGTGGTTTTTAGTGAAAATATACAAAGCACAAGGCTTTTATATGCAAAATCCAAGAAGGGCGGAATGAAAATTGAAGAAGAAAAAGATGAAGAACATGTCGGAGACATTATCATTGGTGACCTTGCCCCCAAAGGTGGTGAAGAAGAAATCAAACACCGGTAAGACCTTGGACGCAAGGTGCCTGCACCTTGTGACCGCAAGGTAGTCAGAATGCGATTTTTGGCGTTTCACTAGAGATTCGATTGCAATACAACTCCTCGGTATAAATAGGAGCCGGAAGCCAAAGCCTATGGAGACTAGAAACGGCTGGAAACAGATTTGTATAGCTTTAGAATAGATTTTAGGTTGTATAACATCATTAGTTATTGTAATTACAAGTACTGAAGATCAAATCATGTCTCCATTCATCTCCATGTGCTGTTCATCGTTAATAATGAACTAAATCATCATTAATCTAGGAGGTGGGAGGTAACTTGTATCGAATTTATGTTTTAATTCATATTTATGTTCATTCAATTCTTGTTGATTGTGGTGTTTATCAATCCCTATATTATTTCGCTTTGAACAAATGAATGTAATCGCAAATAATAAAGGCCTAAAGGTGCGGATAACTGCATGACCAATGTGCATATGTCGTACACTGGCTCACCATCACAATAAATTGGACCTATCGATGCACGAGAGTGATAAGTTAGGGCCAGGTTCATACATGACCTAGGTGGCAGATAGATCATATGTTCTTGTACTTAGGATATAGAATGGATGAATGATGCGGGGATGGAGGCTGAACCAATAATTCAACATATTATATCTATATTTTGTGAACGAACCCAAGAAATTGAATGATAATTATTTTGAATTAAACATAGAGAAGATACAAGTGAAACCCTAATCCTAGATTGCCATCCTCCATAAGATCTTCATAACCTGTAATTGCTGCTAATTAGTTAAACACATAAATAATAGTAGTAGTTTAGAATAGAATAAATATAAAAAAACCCCCTTAGATTAATAATTTGCTATCAATAAATTGCACTATTAGTGATCTCTTGTCTCTTTGGGTTTGACCCTTGCTTCCAAAACTATTCTTCAATAGTCTTGTCCACTTGCAAGGAAATAATTAAAATAAGACACCGATCAATAAGCATCATAAGAAAACACATATATACTCCAAAAGTCCAAAACAGTACAGGAATTAAGCAGATCTGAAGAAATCGACCAAATGGGTTGGTGAAAAAATATACTTACATCGAGATTTTGAAGATTCGACACATGTGTATGCCAATCACAAACCAGATTGCCCCAGTCATCCTTTGAAAAGAAGTATTCGATGTGATTCCGGTTCAAAGGAGGAAGCTCCTTCCTCCCTTCGCCCGAATCTAGGTGCATTGGTGCTTTTCCTTTCCTGGATCTTGAGGAAGAAGCCATCTATTCGGAAAAACAAACAATTTGGCGGAAGAAAATTGAGAAAAGGAGAAGAAATGAGAAAAGAAAGAAAATGGTAGAAGGAAGAAATCGCAGAAGCGAAGAAATGGAAGAATGAAGGCTACTGCCTTCTGCTCCTGCTTCTCCCCATAAGTGATGAAGGGAAAAGTGGAAATTTTCACTTTTCCCCCCTCCAAGCAAATCAAGTTCAGCACTTAAGTCCTCAGTTTGCAGAAATTGCAAAATGGCCCCGAAAGCTTAACAGAAAGTTTACAAAGTGAGTTTTGTTAACAAAAGTTGACAGTCATCCATCAGAAATCAAAAGAAAATTCATATCCCCAGCCGGTCAACGCCAAGAAAGTCAGAAAAGCTGGAAAATTATCATTGGTAAAGGTAAAGTCTGCACAAAGAAAAAAAAGAGAAAGAAAAAAAAAAGAAAGAAAGAAAATGCATCTAAAAGAAAAGAAAATGCAAAAAAAAAAAAAAAGAGGGCGAAATTAACAAAAGTTGAAAAAACAAGAAAAATCCCCAGCAGGAGTAAAAAAAAAGGAAAGCAAGAGTTGCGAAAGCAGCAAAGGCTACAAATGTCGTAGAAGTAGCAAAATCAGCCGAATCAGCAAGAGCAAGGCAAAGGTAAGAAAAGGTAAAGTATTTTACTACGATTTTCAAAAAAAGAAAATCTTTTTCCTGACGGGTATTGACCCTGAGGATACGATTTTCGAAAAATGAAAATCTTTTTCTTATCGTATTCAACGACGGGTATTGACCCCGAGAATACGATTTTCGAAAAATTGAAAATCTTTTTCTTATCGTATTTGACGACGGGTATTGACCCCGAGGATACAATTTTCAAAATGAAAATCTTTTTCTTATCGTATTCGATGACGGGTATTGACCCCGAGGATACAATTTTCAAAAAAAATGAAAATCTTTTTCTTATCGTATTCAACGACATGTATTGACCCCGAGGATACGATTTTCGAAAAAAATGAAAATCTTTTTCTTATCATATTCAACGACGGGTATTGACCCCGACGATATAATTTTCAAAATTGAAAATCTTTTTCTTAGCGTATTCGATAATGGGTATTGACCCCGAGGATATGATTTTCGAAAAATTGAAAATATTTTTCTTATCATATTCAACGACGGGTATTGACCCAGAGGATGTCTTGACTTGATCTATTGTAGTCTTGTCTCTCTATAGCACGTGCAGAATCAAGTCTGCCGGTGTAATGTTCAATAAGTGAATCTTCTTGTAAGGAAGGACTGCTGGTTGCTGATGTGAACATTTAAGCCGAAGCAGGTCTGCCGGTAATCTTCAAGGTATTTCTATGATGCACATGATAAGTCTGCTGGTGATTAGTCCTTTTGATAAACTTTGTCACAATAGCACGTCTACTGGTGATGAGTCTTCAAAGTATCCTTTAGTGCATACGACAAGTCTGCTGGTGACGAGTCTTTCGAAAACCTTGATGCTACAGCAAGTTTGCTGGTGCTAGTGCATTCGAAGTGTTGGTCTGTTTGATCATCATGAAGGAAGGTAAGACTCGATCAGGTAGCGCCTAATCTAAGACCTATGTGATGTCACATAAGTTGCCACGCTAACCGGTACGCAGACCTTTTAGCCACTAGTGATGACTCACTGTAATGGGAACAATCAAATCAACATTTATGGAATATGCAAGATGATAAGTTAATTATCAAGAAGCATATTCCAACAAATATGATTGGTCACCACCCTACCTAATTACAATTATGGTGGTTGTTGCGTTGTTGTGGTGGTTCGTCGTGCGAGAAAGAAGAGAAAAAAGAGTTGATGCGGCAATAATTAGAGAGAAGAAGGGAGCCGTTAAGTAACACATCATTTTCTTGGGGGAAGCTGCTGCGCATTATTTTTTCTTGGAGTAGTGATTATTTTCTTCTTGGCAAAACGCAAATTTGGGCCACTGTATTTTTCCAAAAAATGCAATTAGGCCACCTGGTTCCCTGATGAGTGCTCCCGCGCCCACGCGCTGGATAGGTGCGACGTGCAGCGGATGCGGTGACATCCATCGCCTGCTCCACCCTCCCTTTCTAGGGGAAGATGAAATCAAAAGTGCGAGAGGAGTGTTGGCTTTGCTAATAGCGCTGAATGCGCCTCGGTTGCCTTTTAGTGGATTTTGATCCAATATGGGAGCTTTGGGTTTTCTATGTCAAGTTATCCCTTTTAGGGGATACCGTGATATAGGAATGCATCACCCTTCTATTCCCATTCTCCCTTTTTGGGAAAACGTGAAAGTGCAAGGAAGGAATGTCATGCATAGCCCCACTATGGATTTTATGAAAATAGCCTTATGGCCTATCTCGATCACTATGGGTGCTTTGGGTTTTCTACGCCAAGTTTATCCCTTGTTTAGGGATACCAGACATAGGAATACATCACCACTCCATTCCCATTTTCCCTTTTTTAGGGAAAACGGAAAAGTGCAAGGAAATGTTGCGAGGCCCCAATCGATCCAAAATGTTTTAGAGTCGCCATCTTTATTTTAAGGAATAAATAAAGCAAAACCAAAAAAGAAAACCAGAGATAATGAAAACGGGTTCGGAGGCTAAGTTACAGTTACGAAGGTGCTAGGCACCCAACTCGCCCTTTCGGTCTCAAAACGCTTTTGGCTAAAGTATGCTTATTGTTATATTTATTTAACGATAAATAAAGCATTAACGCCTACAAATACATCCATTTTCACATTATTTACGCATCTTGCAACTGCTCTTTTACAAATAATTACAAATATACTTGAAAATATTTGGTCCATAATAACGCTACATTTAGTACTATTTCCTAACTAAATCCGGCAAAGACAACCGCTATATATCTACATTGGGCCGGATTGGAAATAATACTTTTACAAATAAAAGCTTTTAAAATAAAACTTACCGACAGCCTTTAGGGTGTGCTCGCTCCGTCCTTCCGTGGGAGAGAGGGAGTCTTTTTGTTGTCGTGTGTTGTGAAGTGTTGTGAAGATTCGGGGCAGTGGTCGCCCGAAAGTTACTTTTGGCCTCGGGATTTGGGCGAGTAACTGCTTGTGTTTGGTTGTTTGTTGGCTTGAGGTGTAAAATCTGCGAAAATGGCTTATTATTTCTCGCTGATTTGGCCTTTAAATCGGTAGAGCAACCGCTTCTTTCCACGATTTTTGGATCCGGGAAATAGGGTGGATACCTAGTCGGGGGCTAAGGCTCACTTCTACCGATTGGTTTTGTGTTTGGAAGAGGTTTGGCAGGGTTTCGAGGCTTTGAGGTGATCGCCACTATCTCACTTCGCTCTCTATTTCTCCAACAGAACGAGAACGCGAGAATTTTTTATCGATGAAAGGTGTGTTGAATGAGGAGCCGGGGCCTCAGTATTTATAGGAGGAATTGAGGACATCGATGGAATTAAAATTCCTTCCTTGCATTGAAGAATTGTACCAGCCGCGGAGACATTGCACATTTCGTGAACAAGCTGCATCGCAAGCGAAATCGGGCGCAACAAAGCCCAAAACTTGGCGCAGCCAAGCAAATTGGGCGCCATGCCCAATTTTCATGTGGGTGGCGCCTAATTTTCAAAGATCCCATTTTTTGTACACTTTGGTCCCTGCTGTTCATCATTTTGCGCATCCTCGCTTTGTTCTTTTGCACTTTTGACCTCAGAATCTTGACATTTGTTAATGTTTTAACAGTCTTGATATTTTATGTCATGTCACATACCGAGTGGGTACGAAATTGGGGTGTCTAGAGCCCCTCAACGATGGAGTCTACGGTAACCCGCAGCCTTACGAGTAGACGAACATCGTTGATAAGAATAGACTCTCCATTTCGCTCAATTACAAAGCGAGGGAGAAAGATGCAACATGATAGCGCTTATAATGCAGCAATTTATAATGTGAGACAAACCTCCATATCCTAGACATCTTTTAGTCGGTTATAGCAGTTATCGCAGCTTTTAAGCTAGCGATATGCAAATTAAGTGCTCGATGGTCTGACCTACTAATGTAGGCGCCTACGTATCCCTTAATAAAAGGAATCAGACCAAACGTAGTTCGGCCTCAAGCAAGACGAACAACCAACGAGGATGTTGTGCTCTTTGGGTCAAAACCCATCCGAGAGCACAAACGAAGAAAAGATTTTCATGTTTTTCGAAAAGTCATATTCTTCCTGGTCCGAAACCGTTGTCAAATACGGTATGAAGATTTTTTTAAAACCATATTTCAACCGATAAATACCTGTCGCTGAAATATGTTAAGAGGCAGTTTCAAAATTATGTCTGGCTGGCCAAATGCCTTGTTTCCAAACACAATAAGAGGACCTTCAGATTTTCGAAAACTGTACTCGACCGATAAATACCGACATCGAATACGATAAAGAACTTTCTTCAAATTTTCGAAAACTCCAACTGATCAAAAATCTGCTGGATACGATAAAGACTTTTCTTTTCTTCTTCCTCTCTTTTTTTTTTTTTGTTTTTGAATATTCCTCTTTTTTTTCTTTTTTTTTTTGAAACAAAAACCTTTTGAAAAAGATTTTTCTTTTATTTCTGAAAGTAGAATAAGAAAACCTTACCTTTCTTACCTTTTCATGCTTTTTGACCGCCGCCGTGTTCACGGATTTGGCCATTCTGCCGCTCGACTTTTCCATGTCGGGGATTTCTCTTTTTTTTCTTTTCTTTTGTTTTTTTTTCACTTTTTTTTATTTTCTTCATGACTTTATTTTTCCTCTGACTCTTTTTTTTTCTTTCTTTCTTTTCTTTGATTGATTTTTTTCTTTTCTTTTTGCATTTTTCTTCTCCTTTTTTTTTTTAACAAAAGAAAGGGGGCTTACCTTTGCCGCCGAATTTTCTGACTTTTCTGCTTGTCTGGTGGCTGACTTACTGGAGACATGAGCTTTCCTTGCTTTTTGGATGAAAGGCCGTCGGATTTGATTAACAAAATTGCTTTTGTTAACTTTCTGTTAAGTCTTAGGGGCCACTTTGCAACTCTGGAATTTTGAGGACTTAAGTACTGATTCTGAGTTGCTTGAAGGGGGAAAAGTGAAACTCTCAAATTCTCCCTTTCTTTCTTACGGGATGAAGACATGAGTCTTCATTTCCATCTCTCTGCCTGCCCAGCTTCCTCCATTGTCGACGGAGCGAGGCTTCTTTCATCTCTTCTCATTTTCTCAATTTTCTTTCGCCAAAAAATTTATTTCTTTGCACAGATGGCTTCTTCTTCAAGGTCTCGAAAGGGAAAGGTACCAATGAACCCGGAACCGGGCGAAGAAAGGAAGGAACTTCCTCCTTTGGTTCGAAATCATGTCAATTATTATTATTCAAAACACGACTGGCGTAACCTGGTGCGGGACTGGTACATGCATGTCTCCAATCTTCCAGATCCCTTTGTAAGTATAATCTTTCTTCCACCCATTTGGTTAATTTTTCGATCCGCTGCTCAGATCGCTTTTGGACTTTTGGAGTATATATATGCTGCTTGTGATGTTTATGCATGCGATTTATGAGCTAAAATGATGCAATTTTGGGAACGATGCATGAAATTTGGGCAATTTATTTTTGCGATGCATAATTGAACTAGTAGTCACTATTTGACCCTACTATGCATGATTTATAATGTTAATGCAAATAAGGCTATATGATGCATGTTTTAGACCTAAAAATATTTTTACATGGTATATGTTCACAATACGGACTTTTCGGAATGAAATGCAAATTTTTCCGGACGCATTTTTTGGATATATTTTCGAATATATGCAAGACAAAACAAATATATTTTATGCACCAGAACTTATTTTTTATGCCTGCTAATGCTGTAGGGATATAAGAAATGCCAAGGAGATATTCTTTTTTTGTGATGGGTGGCATTTTTATTTTCTTTTTAGCGCGTTCCTAATACAACTTATTAAATAATCAATGCAAATAATGGATGCATGTACTACTTTATTTGATGCAAATGTGATGCTAAAAATATATGAAATGTTTTTTGATGTGAATGCATGGCTAATTTATTCTTAACATGAATGTAAAAATGTGACATGCTTATTGAAATGCAAAGTATATTTATTTATTTATATATATTATTATTTATTTATTTTCTTCCCTTTTTTTATGACACCTAAAATGCTAACATGTATATTTAAATGCAAAGGACTCCTTTCTTTTTATTATTATTATTATTATTATTATTATTATTATTATATATATATATATATATATATATATATATATATATATATATATATATATATATATATATATATATATATATATATATATATATATATATATGTTTAAATGTACAAATGCATTTTTTTATAAAAAAAATCTAATGTATTAATTATGCACGAAGAAGGGGCTTGTGAGAATCTTACATTTATTTTCCTCTTCCTTTCTTTCTTTTCAGGAGCGTAAGCCCTTGGACAAGGTCCGAGCCAGTTGTGCTATGGTGTCTGACATCTTCCATTCGATGCCCGCACCAGCCCAGATTTTAGTGGAAGAGACATGCTTTGGGGTATTCATGCGGGCGTTTACTCCCTTCCGCAGTTATAGAGCTATATTTGATGTGCTGCGGGACTTTTGGTGGAACACAACCCACACTTTTCATCTCAGCTGGGGAGAAATCACCATGACCCCATGCGATTTTGCCGCTATCACAGGCATATCCACCAAAGGCATCGGGCCGACCTTGGCTCCTGATTATACCCCTTCGCGAGCACCATGATGTGGTGGAGGATCTTCTGGGGTTGGTGCCCACGTACAAGACTGCGGATGAGGTTACTATTCGCAGTGTGAAGGAGTGGCTTGTAGAGAATGCCGGACAAGTTGATGCTGAGGATAGCATTGCTATGACTCGCGTTGCCAGAGCGTTTTTGTTTTTCTTTTTGGGGATATCCCTTTTTGCCAATTCCTCCACTTCCACGAGGGTTTCTTTCTTTGGTGCCTCGAGATCCGGATCACGTGATAGACTATGATTGGGGATAGGCAGTCAAGTCCGGCTCTACGTCTCCATGGATAAGTTGAGTCAGAATGACTCAAACGTTATGACTGGCTTTGCTCCTGCTTGGGAGGTATACTTTTTTTCTCCCCCTCTTTTCTTTTTTCTTTTTTTTAGCACCCCCTTTTTTTTTCTTTTTTTTCTTTGCTTCTGACTTTTGCTTCTTCTTTTTTTTTTTTTTTCAGGTGTGGGCTTATTCTGTTTTTGACTTTGTACCGGGCTCACTGCGCAGCGACGTCTACGAACCACCTTACTTAGCCAAATTTGTAAATGCAAATCGGAAGAAAAAGGACATCAATGGCCATTTCTTAGAGCCATTGGGGCTGCGTGACAGAATAGAGAGCTCGACCTCGTGGCTCGCGTGCCCGGTCCCTTGCGTAATCGATAGGGCCGTTAAGGTTACTACCGGTATTGAGTCGTTGCCGAATTTTGATGGTGTCGATTATGTGTGATTCTTTGTACATGGGTGAGCGAGTCAATCGTCAACATCTTCTGGTTTCGACACCTCCGGTGGCACCTCCTGCACCTCCCCCGTGCGTAATTATCCCGGACCTTCTGCCAAACCGGTATCTTTATTTGTCCAGATATGTGATGCCTGCCAGTGATTTTTTGGTCATATCATATGAGGACTTTCTGAGGACGATTTTCGAGGCGATGCTCCTCCCTCCTCCTCCCCTCCACGTGATTGGGAGGCGTGCATCTTCTTTGGTGATCGGCCGGTCTTCTTATTTTGTTCCCGATGCGCAGTCGGAGTTTTCCATGCCCGATGATGCCTTTTCGACTTTCCGATATCGACGAGACGAGAGGCTCATAGAGGAGGTTCTTCCCAATGTCGAGATCCCTGAGGAATATCGTGTCCATGATCATGCCCGCACGATATATTCATCATCTTCTTCCCTCTCCTCTTTTTTTTTATTTGACTGATGCCCTGATCGATGTATTTTATACGTCGATTTTATATACTTCTATGACTTAAATTATGCTATTTCACGAGTCTTTTGAGTACTAATATATGTTGTCGGTGAGTTTTGTAAGTTTCAGGATTATTGTGAAAATACACGAAACTCCAGGGTTTTAAGTGCAAATTACAAGGAAGAGAAGAATTGAAGAAAAATAAAGATTGCACAACCGGACACCTTGCGACGCAGGTGCCTCTGCACTGCGACCGCAAGGTAGGCAGATATAAGCCCCAAGTCGCCAATCAAAGAAATCAAAAGCCACCCACTTTGGAGACCTTGCGACGCAAGGTATCCAGCACCTTGCGACCGCAAGGTAGGCAGAATGCGACCTTTTCGGATTTTCACACAGTCATTCGATCCAATCACAACTCCCGAGTATATATAGAAGTCAGGTGCCGAGCCTAAGCATAAGGAGGACGGCTGGAAGCTCTCTTTACATAGATTTTAGGTAGTTTTAGATTGTATAACATAGTTAGGTTTTGTAATTTCAAGTATTGAAGATCAAATCATGTCTCCCATCATCTCCATGTGCTGTTCATCGTCTATGATGAACTAAATCATCCCTAATCTAGGAGGTGGGAGGTAACTTGTATCGAATTTATGTTTTGATTCATTTATATATGTCTATTCAATGCTTGTTGATTGTGTTGTTTATCAATCCCTATATTATTTTGCTTTGAACAAATGAATGTAATCGCAAATAATAAAGGCTTAGAGGTGCGGATAACTGCATGACCAAGTGCATATGTCGTACACTGGCTCACCAACACAATAAATTGGACCTATCGATGCACGAGAGTGATAAGTTAGGACCAGGTTCTTACATGATCTAGGTGACAGATAGATCATAAATCTAGGTGACAGCTAGATTGATAGTTCCTGTGCTTAGGATATAGAATGGGTGAATTTTGCGGGGATGGAGGCTGAACCAATTGTTCAACAGACTATATCTATTTTTAGTGAACGAACCCAAGACATTGAATGACATTATTATGAATTGAACATAAAGGAGATATAAGTGAAACCCGTAATCCTAGATTTCCACTCACCATAAGATCTTCATATCTGTTATTACTGTCTAATTAGTTAAACATCTATAACTAGTAATTTAGAGTAGAATTAAACATAAAAACCCCTTAGGTTAATAATTTGCTATCTATAATCGCACTGTTCGTGATCACTTGTCTCTGTGGGTTCGACCCTTGCTTCCGAGTCTATTCTATAATAGTCTTGTCCACTTGCAAGGAAATAGATAAAATAAAACATCGATCAAGTTTTTTGGCGGTTGCCGGGACAAGCTAGTTCACGTAGTTAGTGTAGGTAGCGTAGTTTTTAATTTAATTTAGTTTTTAGTTTAATTTTCGTTTTTATAAAAAATAAAAATACAAAAAGATTTTATTTTATTTTATTTTAATAGTTAGTTGTTTTTAAATTGCTTTAATTTATTTGCATGCAAGGTCGTAGATCTTTAAATCCTCGAATTGGTAGACTTAGATCAAGATATAAATATTGTTAAAAGATACCAAAGATATTTTGAAAATCTAGCTTTCGAGCGACG
Organism: Codonopsis lanceolata; assembly: GCA_013146195.2. Classification (NCBI taxonomy): domain Eukaryota; kingdom Viridiplantae; phylum Streptophyta; class Magnoliopsida; order Asterales; family Campanulaceae; genus Codonopsis; species Codonopsis lanceolata. The sequence continues at coordinate 11,883 of JABEVN020002777.1, forward strand.
ATAATCAAGACCAACTGAATCAAGAGGATCCTCGGTTGATCCTACAATGGAAGAAAATAACAATAATCGTAATCCGAAAACCTAGTTGACCCGGTCAATAGGAATCAAAGACAAGAAGAGCCCCGCAAGAAGAAATATGGAAGTAGTGGTAAATCAAAGAACTATTAATGACTTTAGTAGACCTTCATTAAATGTGGTGACATCATGTCTAGTCTTGCCAGATGCTGTTAGGAATTTTGAGTTAAAAGGACATTATTTTAATGCCATACCATCTTTTCATGGGATGCCCCATGAAGATCTGTCGGTTTCTTAAGAGAATATGAATACATGATGAGTACTTTTCCTTTAGGAGGGTTGACTGAAGATCAAATTAAAATGAAATATTTTCCCAATGCATTAAAAGAATTGGCAAAGAGATGGTTTATGAACCTAACACCAAACAGTGTTTATACTTGGGCACAATTATATGATTTGTTTATGAGCAAATTTTACAAACATGCATCTCTTACGAGTATAGAAAACAAATCATGTCATTCCAAAATGAACGAGGTGAAACATTCCATGAGTCATGGGATAGATTTAAAAATCGCTTATTATGTGTCCTCATCATAATTTGGCTCAACATGTGTTAGTGCTTCAATTTTATCATGGTCTTTCGCCAGTTTACAAACTATGGTTGATAGTGCAGGTGGTGGTTCTATTAATAGAATGACACCGTAAACACTAGAAGAATTATTTGAGATGCTAAGTATTAATTCCCAACAGAAAAGTGCTAGAGGTAAAAATAGGAGCCTATATCAATTGCAAGATAATTCAAATACACAAGCTCAATTTGAAAATTGGCAAATTCAAGAAGCATGTGCTCTATGTGGATTATATTCTCATGCTACTAATTTTTGTCCGTCAAGTGCTATGTATTCTGAACAGGCTAATGCTATGAATATGTATCCTCAAAGGCCAAGGAATGATCCCTATCAAAATAATTATAATCCTGGTTGGAGGAATCATCCTAACTTTTCGTGGGGAGGAAATAAGCCTTTGCAACCTCAACAATTCCAACCTCAACCACCACAACCTCCACAGTTTGCCAAATCAAAATCGGTTGAGAATTGAAGAAGTTCCCAAGCAAGAAGTAGCTAGTAAAGGTCAAGCGCTTTGATGAAGTACATGCTTGAAGAAATTGAAAATCGAAGAAACATATTGAAAGTTCGGAAGCAAATAAAAGAGAAGAAGGGAAGTTCCCTAGTCAAACCGAGCAAGCTAAGTCAATCACCGTCTCGAAGTGGTAAGGTGATAGGTGAAGAGGTAAGTGATCCCGATCCTTCTTCCAATATGCATGCTACAAAGAGAATTTCTAAAAAGTAATAGAGAAAGAAATTGAAAAAGATAGTGATAGTGATAAAGTGATTAATGATTTAAGTAATCAAGAGGTAGAAAAAGAAAAAGAAAAAGAAGTAGAAGTAGAGGTTCCAAATAAGGAACAAGAAAAAGAAAAAGAAATTCAAAATAAAGATAATACAGTTGAAGTAGATAAAGATTTAGATCAAGAAGAAGAGGAACCTTATGTGGCTCCACCACCATATGTTCCTCCAATTCCGCTTCCAAGAAGACTTATGAAAAACCGAATGGACAAACAATTCACGGAAATTTATAATATGTTATCCAAAGTAAATGTTAATTTACCTTTGCTTAATGTTATTAAAAATATTCCAGCTTATGCAAAGTTTTTCAAAGATCTTCACTCTAAGAAACACAAGTTTGAAAACAACGAAAAGATTGTTGTTTCTGAAAACGTAAGGTTCCGCCTGCTTTTACAACCCGAATTACCACCTAAGTTGAAAGACCTGTAGCTTTAATATCCAAGTCTCCTTGGGAAGTTCTAAAAAAGATGAAAGCAATGCTAGATTTAGGAGCAAGTATTAACTTGATGCCTTTCGCTGGTCTATAAACAATTAGGTTTAGGAGAACTAAAACCCACTAATATGCAATTACAATTAGGCGATCGCTCGCTTAAATATCCTTTGGGTATAGTGGAAGATATCCTAGTTCAAAGTTGATAAATTAATCATACCAGATTGACTTTGTGGTTCTAGAGATGGAAAGGAAGATATGCACCAATAATGAAGTCCCAATATTGTTAGCGTACCATTTATGGCAACCGCCAATACAATGATTAATGTGAAAAATGGTAAACTCACAATGTCGGTCCTAGGTGAAACAGTTGAAATTTCGTGTTTGATGCTATGAATAGACCTAGTGACATGAGTGCCTGTTTTCAATAGATGAGATTGAAAATTAACAACCGAAACTTTTGAAGAAGAGGAAGATTATGAGAGAGATAGATTTATTGTCTATGATGATAGCCCTATTCCTCCCATAAAAATTGACATTGAGGAAATTGAAAGAGAAATAGAAGAAGAAAGATTAGAGAAAGAAAAGTTAGAAGCTAGTAAAAAGAAAGATAGAAGGTAAAAGAAATAAAAGTAGAATCAGAAAATAATTCTGATGAGTCAGAGAAAGTAGTAGAAGAAAGTTATGAAATCAAAGATGATGAAGTAGAGATTCTGAAATCTCTCTTTGAAGAAATTGAGATAAAAAATATTGAGATAGAAGATATTAAGGAAGTAAAGCAAGAAGAGAATAATGAGGCTAAAATAAAAGAAACAATTAAAGTAGAAAATTCTCGAATTTATGCCTTCCATTAATTCTCCCAAAGTCGAAGAATTAAAGCCATTACCATCCCACTTAAAATATGCATTTTAGGGAAGGTAACACTTTCCTCTATTATAGCAGCCGATTTAATTTAATGTAAACAAGAAGCAAGTTTGTTAAAGTTTTATGGACACATAGAGAAGCTTTAGGATGGTCCTTAGCTGACCTAAAAGGAATTAGTCCCTCTATGTGCATGCATAAAATACATTTAGAAGAAGGTAGTAAACCTTCTAGAGAAAGACAAAGAAGACTTAACCCACACATGGAAGAAGTCAGTTAGGAAAGAAGTTCTTAAGCTCTTAGATGCGGGTATAATTTACCCTATATCGATAGTAAATGGGTTAGTCCTGCTCAAGTAGTTCCTAAGAAGTCGAATTACGTTGTTAAAAATGATAAAGATGAATTAGTCCCTACAAGGACTATAACTGGTTATAGAATGTGTATCGATTTGCGTAAATTAAATGCGGCAACTAGGAAAGACCACTTTCCTTTGCCTTTTATTGACCAAATTCTTGAAAGATTAGCCGGAGTCATGAATATTATTGTTTTTTGATGGTTTTTCCGATATAATCGATCCTTGCTTGCACCCGAAGACCAAGAGAAAACAACCTTTACATGTCCCTTTGGTACTTTTGCTTTTAGGAGAATGCCTTTTGGTTGTGTAATGCACCAGCCTACTTTTCAAAGATGCATGATTTCTATATTTTCGATTTAGTTGAAAGATGCGTAGAAGTTTTCATGGATGATTTTTCGCTGAAATTTTTTGATCACTGCTAGAAAACCTTACATCCGTCTCTAAAAGATGTCGCGAAACTAATTTAACTTTAAGTTGGGAGAAAAGTCACTTCATGGTAAAACATGGAATTGTCTTAGGGCATGTTGTTTCAAATAAAGGAATTGAAGTTGACAAAGCTAAAATTGAAGTTATTTCACAACTACCCCTCCCACTTCGCTTAAAGGAGTTCAAGTTTTCTTGGCCATGCCGGTTTTTATCGAAGATTTATAAAAGATTTTTCCAAAATCAGAAACCTCTATGTAATTTGCTAGCAAAAGATACGTAATTTATTTTTGATAAAGAATGTTTAGAAGCTTTTAATTTATTAAAAGAAAAGTTAACCATCGCCTAATTTTATCCGGCCCGATTGGTCACTTTGAAATCATGTGATGCATCGATTTTGCAATTGGAGCCGTGTTAGGACAAAGGGTAGATAGAAAGCCTCATGTGATCCATTATGCTAGTAGAACTCGAATGATGCTCAATTGAATTATACCACTACCGAAAAGGAATTTTTAGCAAGAGTATATGCTTTAGAAAAATTTAGATCATATTTGCTAGGATCAAAGGTGATAATCTTTTTCTCGATCATTCTCGCATTGAAATATCTGTTAAGTAAGAAGGATGCTAAACCAAGATTAATTAGATGGATGTTATTGTTACAAGAATTTGACATAACTATCAAGGATAAAAAGGAACCGAAATGTTGTAGCCGACCACTTGTCTAGGTTAGAATTTTCACCCTTGCTTGAACGCCAATTTCTTGATGATCCTGTCCCCATAAATGATAATTTTCCGATGAACAACTCTAGCCATTAAAGATTTCGACTTCTGGTATGCCGATTTTGTCAACTATTATGTGTCCGATATCATTAATCCGATTTTGATCATTACGAAAAGAAGAATTTTTGGCGGAAACTAAAAATTATTTTTGGGAAGCTCCTCATTTATATAAGATTTGTTCTCGATTCTTTAATAAGAAGATGTATTCCGAAAAGACCAACAAGGTATCATGGAATTTCGCCATGGATATTCTTGTGGTGGTCATTTTAGTGGTAATAAAACCGCCAAAATTTTGCAATCGTGTCCGTATTGGCCTACTTTTTAGAGATTGTGAACGCTTACGTAACATGCGACAAATGTCAAAGAACAGTGGTATAGGAAAGAGAAACGAGATGCCCTTACATGTTAATTTAGTAGTTGAAATTTTTGATGTTTGGGGTATTGATTTTATGGGTCCCTTTCCGTGTCCAATAATTGCGAGTATATTTTAGTAGCAGCTTGATTATGTTTCTAAATGGATAGAAGCAGAGCAACCAAGAATAATGATGGAAAAACAAGAGTCAAATTTGTAGAAGATTTATTTGTTAGATATGGAGTCCCTAAGGCCATAATAAGTGACCGTGGAACTCATTTTACCAATAAGTTGTTAAATAATGTTCTTAGAAAGCATGGTGTAACTCACAAGTTAGCTACACCTTATCATCCACAAACATCCTGACAAGTAGAAGTAAGCAATAGGCAATAAAAGCAAAGGTTAGAAAAGACCGTTAGGCCTAATCGTAAAGATTGGGAATCTAAACTCAAGGATGCTTTATGGGCATACCGAATCGCTTTTAAGACACCCATAGGAATGAGTCCATATAGAATGGTATATGGCAAAGCTTGCCATTTACCGCTTGAAATTGAGCATAAAGCCTATTGGGCAATTAAAGAATTAAATTTAGATTTGACATTGGCCGAGAAGAAAGATCTGTTTCGCTTAAATGAGTTAGAAGAACATAGACTTAATTCGATGAGAATGCGAAGACGTATAAAGAAAAGACCAAAAGTATCATGACATGGGATTAGCTAACAAAATGCTTCATCCGTATGAAAGTATTATTGTTTAACTCTAGGTTAAGGTTATTCCTGAAAGTTAAAATCCAAATGGTCTCGGTCCTTTTAGAATAGTACGAATTTATCCTCATGGGCCGTTGATATACAAAACCCCAAAATAATGAAGTGTTTAAAGTGAATGGACACCGACTCAAGCCATATTTTGAGCCAATGTCTTGAACGAACAATTGAATTAATCCGCTTGGCGACAATGAACCACCAAGAGATTAGGCTTGCTTTGGTCGAGCCAAAGACGTTAAACAAAGGCGCTAAGTGGGAGGCAACCCACTATTTTGAAAGTTATTTGTTATTTAGTTAGTTTAAATATGCTTTTCTCCAAATTTTATTTTTGGACATTTAATTTTTAATTAAATATGCCAAAATTCAAGTTTGGGGAGAAAACATCTTAGTGTTGTATTTATATGTTACTAATAATTTTTAGTTTAGAATTTTGTTTAGATTTTTGCATACAGAAATATCCAAGACATAACGGAAGTTAACTAAGGGCTAAACCGCAAACCGTTGAAAAGTGAAAAGAAAACAAGAAGGGAAGTCGCCCACCTTGCGACGCAGGTGTGGAGGACCTTGCGACCGCAAGGTCCCCAAGAATGCGAATCTCGCATCGTAGTGTCGCATATGGGAATGAATGAAGAATCGAACCGCTGATCGACCACTCATGACGCAGTGGCGTGTGCACTTGCGACCGCAAGGTCCCCTTTATATATCGTGCCGGGTTTTCTTCTTAAATCACAGTAATTCTTTCCCTCTCTTCAAGCAAAGAAGCAGCAGCAAGACCCCAACCTCTTCAAATTCGGCAGAAGATCCATTACCCGCACTAATCTCCAAGATACTCTCTCCCTCTCCTCAAACTCTTCATCTCCCTCATCCACTCATCCACCATTGCACTTCCCCAAATTGAAGATTTTGAAGAAAGAGAAGGAAGACCACCATTGTTGCCGCCAAAAGATCAAGCTCCACTCCGGCCGCATTCACTCAATTAAGGCCGCAAACAAGTAACCCTAACACCCTATTTAAATTTCATACGTAAAATATTTGCATGCTAGGGTGTTAGATATTTTTAACGTAGATATAATTTTTGCATGCTTTAGAATAAATTTTTATTTTTAAATTTTAAAACACAATTTTAATTGATAAACTTTTAGTTTTTAAAATTTTATATCAAACAAAATGTTTAGAAAGCGTAGAAATACGCTCTTCATCCTCCGGCCCCGCCAGAGGAAGAACATAATTTTGACATCACCCGCTGTTCCTTTAAGCATCGAGAGTACACCAACAAACTCTCCAAGTCCTGGTGCCCGAAAGGGGATTTAAGGTCAAGACTTTGGTATCCGTCCCGCTCGATGGCTCGTAGGTGGGGACGCTTGTTAGATTCTCCGGCTAAGACGCCGTAGTCCCCATTGTCCGAGAATTCTACGCCAATGGCAACATTGGCATGGATGGCGGGTGCTAGACACCGTAATGTTAGGAATATAGTAGTTGATTTTTCGCCCAAAACACCATTTCACCTCCAACTTTGCGGTTGGTGCCGATGATTATAGCACACACCTCCACCCCCCGTATCCCCTGCCGAGGTGGTGAATGCTGTCATTGCTCTCCCTGTGGAGTGGTCCTATAACCGCCAACCCACCTTATGGACCACGCACCATGAGAGAGTCCTTCCTCCAAGACACCGCCAAGCCCGTATAAATTTGTTTGCTGACGCCTCATGCCCTCAAGTCACCAAAAACACGTGAATTGGAGAGGGCCGCCTCGACCTACACCATTATGATCGGTGGGTCTGATTGGCCGCTTGATCAACGGCCAAATCAAGACCCTTATTAGAGGTAGGACGAACGCGGGGTTCGCTGCCTCCGCATTTGATTACGATTCAGTGGGGGCAACGTGAGAATGCCCAAACACGCCGAGAGGTCAAGGCCGGTCCGGCCATTATTAGGCCATTTTGTTTGAACATCACCAAGAAATGAGAGTGAGGGTTCCTCAAGAGGAGGAACCCGAAGAGGAAGAGGACCCGCTGTTGGGATCTCCAACAGGTTGAGGAAGCCGCCCTCCAAACCGATATGGTGAGTCGCCAGCTGGCACAAATGCGGCCGACCAAATTGAAATTTTTCACGGGTTAACACCGTGGGACATAATGTCTCAAATTATTATGGCTGCCACCGTGCACGATCCCCGAAGTTTCGGCCTCATTCGTTATCTCCGCCCGACTCACCTTGAGTCGAGGCCCAAGTTCCGCCCCCTCGCTCAAGTAGTGGACCCGCTATCTCCTTTTGATATTTGTCCTACCCCATCAATCCTCTCATATGTTCCTCTATTTTGAGGACAAAATAGAACTTAAGTTTGGGGGGGGGGGATTTAAAACTTTAAGTCTTAGCAGGTCCTAGCCTAACGAGGAATGGAGTCACTATGTCGTTAGTGGTGTAAGAAAATTTCTTTATATGATGACCATTTAACTCTTCACCCTATTTTCCCTGCTTTTATTTTTTCTCGATTTTCTGAGGTGTTGCCTTGACCGTAATACACTCCTTTTGGATACTGTGGTTCCTCTTAGGGGACCCATCATCATTGTGTCATCGTCATCACCTCCAAATTTCCAATTTCTTAAAAAATATATATATATATAAAAAAAATTTAAATTCAAAATATTCATCCTCGAGTTTAGGTGTGGTAATGCTAGTCGTAGTCCATGAGGAGATTAGTGCAATGAACCGCATAGTTAGTCCATAGATCCTCCGGAATTTACTTAATTTTGCGAAACTTTTACTTTTCTCCAAATTCTTCATGCACTCACACCACTATAACTATGGATTGATTAGAATAGTTTTATAAAGTTTATAACACCTATTTCACTTCAACAAGATATGCACAAGAATATGATGCATAGCCATTCGAACATGATTGTTGCATTAAATTGTAACTTAGGGTCAATTGCATGTTAGTTAGATCCCTTGATTTTTCTCATTTTATATATCTCAAGCACACTTTCGAACCGTGTCCGCATGTTAGTCTCAATTGTCCCTACCATCCGCCTTAGCAAATGCTTATGTGTAAAATCCAAATGATGCTAAACACTCAACCCAATTCCCATAGTTGATATGATATTTTGTGTTGTCTTACTTGCTTTAAATACTACAGAGAGCATTTGGCATT
>JABEVN020002778.1:0-20429 GCA_013146195.2 Codonopsis lanceolata
TCGATGAATATCGCATTCGCTGCAATGCAATGGATATTGCATCCGTCCTTCTGTGTTAATGTGATGGATATCGATTCAAAGATTATGATGCATCGATATTGCATCCGTCTCTCTCCGTGTTATTGCGATGGATATCGCATTCAGAGTTGCGATGCAATGGATATTGCATCCGCTTTTCCGTGTTAACGCAATGGATATTGCATCATGTTTGTGTCACGCAATGGATATTATGTTTTGTGTCGCGATGCAATGATATTGCATCTGCTTTCGTGTTAATGCAATGGATATTGCATTAAGTTTGTGTCGACGAATGGATATTAAGTGTTGCATGCAATGGATATTGCATCCACTTTCTCGTATTAATGCAATGGATATTGCATTAAGTTTTTGTATCACTTGCAATGGATATTGCGTTTTGTGTTGCGATACAATGGATATTGCATCTGTTTTAGAGTTAATGAATGGATAAGTATTGCTGTGGTCGCAATGGATATTGCGTTTTGTGCCGCGATGCAATGATATTGCATTGCTTTTCTGTTTTAATGCAATGGATATTGCAACATGTTTTGTGTCAACGCAATGGATATTGCGTTTTGTTTTGCGATGCAATGGATATTGCATCTGGTTTCCATGTTAATGCAATGGATATTGCATTAAGTTTTGTGTCAACGCAATGGATATTGCGTTTAGTGTTGCGATGCAATGGGTTTTGCATTTTATATGCGCTATTTTCACTAGGTTGTAATTGATATTACGACTATCTTTTCGCATAACATTTGTCTGCATTACAACACTTGATCCCCACTGAGATAGAACTACGTTTGGTCCGATTCCTTCATAAGGATACGAGGCGATTCTATTTCTAAGAGGCACGACTATCATAGCACTTTTTTGTTCACATTGCAGCATGCTTGTTCCAACAGCTTGCCGAAATGCAAAAGTAAGAAAAAATATTCCTACCTTCAATAAAAAATAAAATAAAAAGAAAATTCATTTTTCAAAAGAGTTTTGATTTTTTCAAAAAAAAGAGAATATTTGAAAAAACACACAAAAAAAAAAAGAGATGAATATTTCAAAAACAAAAAAAAGATGAATATCAAAAAACACAAAAAAGAGAATATTTGAAGAAAAAAAACAGAGAGAGCGAGAAGAAAGGAAAAGAAAAAAGAATGTTTTCTACTTCCAAATTTTCGAAAATACTTGAAGAAAGTTTTCTTTTGTCGTGTTTCATTTGATTTTATTCGATGAGTGTCGAAATTTGAAAGTTTTCTCGATTATGTTTGGAAACAAGGTATTGACCAAATTGACACTATTTTGAAAATTTTCTTAACATGTTTCAATGACAAGGTATTGACCGATTGAAATGTGGTTCTAAAAACATTCAAATCTTCATACCAGTATTGGCACTGCTTCTCGATCATGAATACGGCTTAAAAAACACAAAAATCTTTTCCTGTTGTTTTTGATCTGGTCTTGACCAAGAACGTGACATCCTCATTTGGTTGTAGTTTAGGTTTTGGCCTGAACATTTGGTCGGATTTCCTTTAAGGAATACGTAGGCGCCTACACAGGTCCGACCATCGAGCAATTTAAATTCATATATGCTTAAAAACGATAACCTTTTATAACCGACTAAAAATGTCTAGGTTATGGAGTTTGATAGCAAGATAAACTGCATTATAACTACTACCAATTGCATTTTCTCCCGCTTTAAAATGAACGAAATTGAGAGTCTATGTTTATCAACGATGTTCGTCTACCCAGAAGCCTTGGGTTACCCGAGACTCATTGTTGAGGGGCTCAGAGAGACCCCATTTCATACCCGATGTATGTGACTCGACATGTGATATCAAGAACTGCTCAAACTTAACAAATGTCAAGTCAGTGGAGTTAAAATGCGAAAAGGCAGCAGATGCTAAAAACAAGGAATTGCGAGGGTAAAAGTGTCAAAATCAAACCGAAGAAGCTGGGCGCCGCTAATAGGCTGCATGCTATACTGCAGGAGTGATATTGTTGCTTAAAGATGAACAAAGTGGCCTCTCTCAAGAACGAAAGCACAAATTGTAAAGGTCGCCAGACAATCCATCATGCCGGGTCAAGAATTCATGATGACCTCATTTCCACCCCATTATTGTTAACAAGAGAGTCTGTCTCATTCATAGTTAGAGAGGTGTGAATAAGCCCACTAAAGTCTCCAAACCCCGCCCAACCAGCAATAAAATAAATATCCACCGGTTATAAGTGATCCCTAGCCTAGTTAGCCTAGTTGTTAGGTATCCATCTCACTTCCCGGCCCAAAATCCAAAGTAAGCCAAGTTATTTCGGCCTCTAATGAGCCGAAACCCAAAAAACTAAGTCAAGTATTCCGCCCAACCAAAAGGCCAAAACCTACCAAAATAAGCCGTCACTCGCCTCGAGTAGATAAGCAAAAGTCACCAAAATGCGTCACTCGCCCCAAATCAAAACAACAACCACAAACAAACAACAAAAGACTCCCTCTCCACGAAGAGGCGGAGCGAGCACAACACACCACCTAAAAGGTAAAAGCCTTTACGGACGTTATTTTATTTATTTATTTACTTTTCAGTCATTTATTATTTAAAGTTGTTATTTAAATCCGTCACAATGTAGTCAATATAAGCTATTGTGCTGCCGGATTAAAATAGAAATAGTAATGTAAAGAGCCGTTATAATGGCCAAATATTCTTAAATACATTTGTAATAATTGTAAGGAAATGGCTGCAAGTAAAGTAAATAATGTAGCCATGGATGTATTTGTTTTAATTTTACGTCTTTTAATGCTTTATTTATTTACTAAATAAATATAACAATGAGCATATTTCAGCCAAAAACCACTTTAAGACCGAAAGGCGAGTTGGGTGCCTAGCACCTTCGAACTTGTAACAACCTCCAGAACCCGTTTTTTTTCTGGTTTATTTTTCTTTTTTGGTTTTGCTTTATTTTGCCTTAAAATAAAGATGACGACTCTAAAACTTTCGAGATCCAATTAGGCCTCTTAACGCCTCCTTCTTTTTGCACTTTTCCGTTCTCCCCAAAATGGGAAAATGAGAATGGAAGGGTGATGTATTCCCATATCTGATATCCCTAAAAAGGATAACTTGATGCGGGGAAACCCAAAGTTCCCTAGTGATGCGAAAACGTGCTATAAGGCTATTTTTTAATAAAATCCATAGTGAGGCGTCAATATCCTTTTTTTTGCACTTTTCAGTTTTTCCCCTAAAAAAGGGAAAATAGGAATGAAAGGGTAATGCATTCCATATCCTGGTATCCCCTAAAAAAGGGATAACTTGATGCGGGAAACCATAAGTTCCCATATTGGATAAAAAATTCACTAAAGGCAACCGAGGCGCATTCAAACGCGCTAACATAGACAACACTTCTCTCGCACTTTTGATTTCGTCTTCCCTATACAAGGGAGGGTGGAACAAGAGGTGTCGGTGGTCGATCCACGATTCACCGCATTTACCCCCTTCCAAGGCGCTGGTCGCACCCACTGAACCTCACAAGTTTCTAGTTTCATTGTGGTGTTCCATTTTCTACTAGTCTAGACATTGCATATGCAGAGAGGATGAACATAGATAGCTCTGGTTTGGGATGGAAAATTAGCAGGCACAGTGTCACGACTCCCTACCCAATTTTGTATTATGTCCTTGGACAACTATAATGTTGAAGGATGAATTTTAGAGATGGAAGTTGTGCAAAACTATGCCGTACCACTGGCCAAACAAAGCAAATAAAAAATAAATGCCAACGAAGCAATGGTGCACACCCATCAAACGAGGGCACCCCAACAAAACATATACATTCAACAATGAAACAATGGTGCACACCCATCAAACGAGGGCACCCAACAAATTTACGTTCAACAACGAAACAATGGTGCACCCTAAAAATTTACGCTCAACAACGTAAACATGGAACAAATTTTCATAGAGAAAAGGAATTAATTAACTTACGTGTTCGTGAAAATAACCGGTATCCTCGATCAAGATTTCGTGGTCGCAGAGTTATATTGTCACCACGACATCTCCTATCGACTGTGGACTTTGACTAATGTCTAGGCTCGCTACCAACGTCTGTAAAATGAGTGCTTCCATCTGCCATATCCTTGTCAAGATCTTGCGAGGAAGACATATTTCCATCTCCAGGATGATCACTTAGAGGTTCATCGATAGGCTCATCTACAAGGCGCTGGCGTGTAACCTGAACTCTATCAGGTTGATTTCTGGACGAAGTTTCCCATTTGCTACCTTTGCCTCTACACCTCGGCATAATACTATATATATATATATATATATATATATATATATATATATATATATATATATATATATATATACAAAGAAAATAAAAACAAATGTAGACTTGCAACATAATTAAAGCATGGATAAAGTAAAACAATCTAATAATAGCATCATTAAATAACACAAACATATATCTAAAAGTTAATAATTCAATGAGACTAAAAAAGATAACATCTATTTAAACACCACAAAACACTATCATCATTTTAAAAAAAATTATTCTTCCTCACTACTAGTGTTCTCAGAATTAATTTCATCTTCTTCACCATCTGATGCGTTTAATTCATACACAACTTCATGAACTTCCTCTTCTGATTCATTTTCTTGACTAGAATCTTCCCTTTCAATTTCAATTTGGTTAGTTGGTCGTGGCAAATCAGATGCATCAACCTCATCCATTTGACCACCTTCACCTATAAGAATAGCATTATTGTCAAGCTCATTATCTACTTCAACGACAGTTGGGATTGACATCTCAACCTCTTGAAAAAAATCATCTACTTCTGCCGCAACTCTATCGGACACATCTGCATACGAAACATTAATTGTGCATCTTGCTTTGGTTTTACACACGACCCACCATTTGATTCTATCTCTCTTATTGCAACCAGGATAATCTAGGTAGTACACTTGCTCAGCCTGCGATGCGAGTACAAAGGGGTCGTCTGTGTCGAGCCTTGATTTAGGATTGAGATCAACGATGTTGTATCTTGGATGCAACTTAATACCCCTAACATAATCATACCACTTGCACTTGAAAAGTACTAGTGTATCACCCTTGTTATTTTCACTCTCATATTCTAACTCCACAATTTCATCTAGCATTCCATAATAGTCTCTTCCAACATCATTATAACAATTGCCTCTGATGCAAACACTGTTGTTCATTGTGCTTTTGCCAATCCCAAAATTTTGGGTATGAAATTTATACCCATTCACAAAATAGCCATTATACAAGTGCACACAAAGTTTTGGGCCTCGAACTGTAAACTTGATATTTTCAGCTACAGGTTTAGGTGGGTTTTTTACCTACAAATGATGAATATAAAGAGAATATAAACATACAAGTAAATGTTGTAATTGAATTATAATAATATTTAGAATAACTCTAAGGCATCTTACATAATTAGCAAACCAGCTAGTAAACTCCTTCTCCAGCCTAGTCGACAGCGCCGCCGAATCAATATTTGGCATCACATAGAGCACTTCATTTTCATATTCCCTATTGGAAGGTTACTTATTGATAATCATGTATATCTTTAATATTTTAATCGAAATGAAACAACTCCATATTTTAAATTTATACTTACAAGACAAAGGGTTCGATCTCTTCACAATTCAATAGAACGTAAAGGGACGCGACTGCTAGCTCCTTGTCCGACAAATATTTAGTACCAATATGCCCAAACGGCCTTCCTGGATGAGTGAAGACCGATAATCGTCCATTGACTTCAACTTCACCACCATCATCATTCCGCTCAACTCTAGTCGACTTCGAACCAACACCAACCTCAAAATAGTGAGAGCAAAAGATAGAAGTTTCTTCTATCAAATATGCCTCACATATTGAACCCTCAACACGTGACTTATTCTTAACTTCTTTCTTCAAGCGGTTCATAAACCTATTATGTATGAATAATACCATCTATAAATTCAAGTTTCATAATTATTTATATCAAATTAATAGAAATTGATAACACAAAAATGGTACCTCAGCTCTCAAAAGGATACATCCAACGATAATTGACAGGACCACCAACTCTTACCTCGTAAGCCAAATGTACCAGTAAGTGTTCCATGGAATTAAAGAAAGCAGGAGGAAATATCTTTTCTAATGTGCACAAAGTGATTATGATATTTTCCTCCAACTTATTCAAATGTTCCTCGTGTAAAATACTAGAGCATATGTCTCTGAAAAATTGGCTTAGCTCAATCAGCGCACGCCATACAGGATCAGACAAGAGGTTCTTAAAGACAATAGGTATCAACCTCTCAAGAAACACATGACAGTCATGGCTTTTCATGCCATAAATCTTGCATTCTTCCACACTAACACACCTACTCAGGTTTGATGCATAGCCATCTGGAAACCTCAGTTGTTTGATCCATTCTAAAACCAACTTTTGTTGTTCCTTGGTGAGTGTGTAGCTCGCTTTTAGCTTCACGGTCTTCCCATTCACCTATCTTAATTCTAGCTCTGGACGCTTACAATACTTCTTAAGATCAAAACGAGCTTTAACATTATCCTTAGTCTTACCTTTGACATCCATGAGTGTATTGAAAACATTATCAAAGACATTTTTCTCAATATGCATCACATCTAAATTATGGCGTATTAAATTGGTCTTCCAATAAGGCAAATCCCAAAATATACTCCGTCTCACCCAGTTATGATGTTGCCCAAAGACAACAATCTTTTCTTTCGCTATAGTCTTGCCAAACTTAATGTTTGGTAATCTTGATACTTCATCCCACATGTCACTACCATTCAAGCGTGGTGGAGGCAACCCACGCTCAACTCTACCAGCCATGAAGTTATTTTTGTTTTTTCTATTAGGATGACTTGTTGGCAAGAACTGACGATGACAATCGAAAAAGGATGGTTTTCCACCACACTCGAGTGTGAATGACTTACTATTGCTCATGCAGTAAGGACAAGACAACTTCCCATGTGTGCTCCAACCATATAACATCCCATAGGCAGGAAAGTCATTAACAGTCCACATAAGTGTTGCCTTCATTTTGAAATTTTCTTTCTTTGACACATCATAAGTATCAATCCCATCTTGCCATAACTCAATCAACTCATCTATCAATAGACGTAAATACACATCAATGTTCTTCCAAGGGCTCTTAGGACCAGGAATCAGTAATGTTAAGAACAAGTACTCCTGCTTCATAGCCATCCATGGCGGTAAATTATAAGGAGTAAAAATCACTAGCCAACAAGAATAAGGCTTAGTCGAGTTACTAAAGGGATCAAAACCATCAGCTGAGGCACAAAGCCTGACATTTCTAGGATTGAAGGAAAAATCTGGGTAAGTACGATCAAATTAAATGCTTCCATGCCTCACCATCTGATGGATGAGAAAGCACACCTTTTTCACGAGGACATTCCTTGTGCCACCGCATATGCTTTGCAGTCGTTGTTGACATAAAAAGCCTTTGGAGTCGAGGGGCAAGCGGTAGGTAACACAACACCTTAAAAGGTATGTTTTTATGCTTCGTACTACCCTTTCTCGTTGGTTTATACCGCGGGTGGCCACATTCTGAAGATTCTGTTAAACCTCGAGTTGACTTGTAGTACAATCTACAATCATTCTGAAGATTCTGTTAAACCTCGAGTTAACTCTCTTTTTATTGGAAGATACTACCACCAACCAGCATCCTTTCAAGTAGGCTATCCTAAAATTAATTAGATTATCTCATTGCTTAGCAATTTGACACCGAAAGTGGATATGATAGATGTTATAAGAAAAAAGTCCAATTAATCGGAAGCTAAAAAGATTCTATGCCTCCATTTGAATAAGGCGAGGTGAATGCATTTCTTGGTGGTGGTGATAGTAGTACTGACGACTGTAGGGATGATGGTGTTAGGGGCGGTGGTGGCGGCAATTGTAGGGATGGCAGTGGTGGTTTAGATGAAATACAATATTGTGAGATTTCCAAATCATTATATTTTCAAATATCCACATGGGTTTTGGTTTCAATTTGAATATTTGAAAAATCAAAAAATTAAATTTGAGGTTGTAAAAAGTGAAATTCAAAGTTGTGTGATGATGTGTCTATAAATGATGAGTTTTGCAAATGAGTTATTTTGAAGGAAGGAGTAAAGAATTAAAAAAAGAATCAAATCAAATAAAAAATCAACTTTTTGGTGGGAAAAATGGTTAATTTTGTCACTGTACTTTGAAATTTTGGCCACTACGTTATGTTTCGAGCGAAATTGTCATTATACTTTAAAGATATATATGCAATTTCGTCACTATCCCTAACTGTCATCTAATTTTAACGGTGAATTAACGAAAGCAAAATATATTTTATTTTTCTATTTTAGCAAAGCAAGGTGAACGTGATTTTTTGGTGGTGGTGACTGGTGAAGGCGGTGGCGGCGACGGCGATTCCAGGGATGCTGGTGGTGGTGGTGGTTAGGAGTGGTGTTTGGCATTATTGTAAGCATGACGATGATGGTTTAGGAGGAATATGACATTATTAGATTTCCAAATCATCAATTTTTCAAATCTTCATATGGGTTTGAGTTTCAATCTTCAAATTTGAAAATTCAAAAAAATTAATTTGGATTTATAAATAGTGAAATTTAAGGTTGTGGTGGTGGTGGGTCTATAAATGATGAATTTTGCATATATGTTAATTTGAACGAATGAATAAAGAATTAGACAAAAAATAAAATCAAATCAAAAATTGATTTTTGGGTCAAGAGCATCTCCATTGTGTGTTTTTTAGTATTCTTAGCTTTATTCTTAGCTAAGAATTTTCAAAAGGAATTTTCTTAACTTTTCGTAGCAGCATGTGTGAGGTTTTGGTGTGGGGGGGGGAATGAAAATATTTTTTTAAAGGGATGCGTGAATTTTTAATTTTTTTGTGTGAAAAGATGTGTAAAAATATTGTACAATGTGAAGATATATTCTTAAGTGAGTTAAGAAAAGAAAAGTGTGTAAGTGGCAATGAGACCCAACTAAGAATTTGGGGGAAGAATAACAACAATGTTGATGCTAATGGTGTTATTTGAGGTAGTAGTGGTGGTGGGTCTATGAATGATTTTTTTTTTAATTTTTTTTATTATTTTTAATGCCTTAAAAGGCTACAATTATATATTTATGATGTCTTTGGTGTGACTCAAACAGATGGTGCCTCTGGTGAGGCTTTGAACACCCGACCTCTCGGTTGAGAGTAGTTAAGTACCAGGGTGCCTCTAGTAGGGATTGAATACTCAACCTCTCCGTTAAGATAAGTGAGTAGCTAAATGGGGCCTTTGGATAAGGCTTTAACAACAACGATGCCTCTGAAGAGGCTTGAACACCCGACCTCTCTACTGAGAGCTGTAAAGTCCAGGATGTCTCTAGTGAGACTCGAACACCCAACTTCTCTGTTAGGAGAAGTGAGCAGTACCAGTTGAGCTAAAGCTCGTTGGTGGGTCTGTGACGACCCGACCCGAACCCCAATGCGGAATCCCAAGGTCGTGCCGCCAAGACAAGTTAAAAGACGAACAAGCACCCGCTAAGCGTAGTAGTGCAAGTCCAGAGTTGAACCAACAAACGCTAAACAAGAATGAAAAGCCATAACGGCAAAACCGAATAACCAAAAACTAAAATCTGCGGAAGCAAATCATAAATGGGACCAAAGCCTATATTTGTAAACTAAGGAATACAAGGCTGAGAGACGACTATCTCTCGACAAATCTACGACTCGCGTGACGCAACATTGCGCACGTACAACAACCATCGGCAACCTAAGGCCGGCGAAGCAACAAGAACCCAACCTGATAAACAACAACTCAACGGCTAAAACATGCCGGAGGAACAATTCTACTAAAAGAACAAGATATTCAAATCCTAACAATTAAACCCAAGTCTCACGACTAATGTCGTCGGAGATGACAACACCAACAATAATAGGATGAATAAGCTAGAGCATACTCGAAATAACAAGGGAATAACTTCTAAAAGATACAACAGCTCGACCAAGCAAGTCGGCTCCCAAAATAATATAATAACAGAATACTAACATAAACTACCCAAGTAAAGTCTACGTAACTTTACATTCGTGTCTCACAAATACATAATAACAGTAATGATGATAAACCCAAGCTTAAAGCCCGGAAGACCACCTTCTAGGAATCACTATCCGAAGCCGCCACGCGTACTAACGGGATCACTGCAAAACTAAGGAAAACAAACACACGAAATGAGTCATAATGACCCAGTAAGTTACTAAATGCAATGTATGGCATAGCATGTCGTGGCATGGCATAATGCACAATATGTATAAAATCATGGTATCTTTATAGTCTACCAATAATAAACTTGTATCATGTCATCATGTAACGTAAACTTCATAACCCATATAGCACGTTTCTTTCATATAAGTGCTCATAGTAAGCCACATAAGGGATAGAGAAGATACCCAAATAACTCCGTTGTGTTGCTCCTGCAATACACAATGTTACTAGTTCGTGCCATCGATGTTATGTGAATTCATCGACTCATGCCGAGAACCTACTCGGACTCAATAGCAAGCCAATGCGGCACTTAACTGATACGGCAAAGGGGCTACTTCCCCACTGCGGCCCACAGTGGAGGGGTGTGTGAAGTCCCAGGTGCGGCGATCCATAGCAAGCACGAATCCCATAATTCGTGGAGGCGATGCATCGTCCCACCTTGACTCAATAAACAAACCAAATAATGCCAGCTGGACTCAATGCAATGCACAAGTAGATATTTACTCTTATGCTCAAACCAGAACCAAGATCGATCATAGCGGGAATACCAATTCAAGTAGGACATAAAGCTCTACACAACAATCTCAACAATGCACATATTTGCACATACTTAACAAATCCAACCAACTTATAAGTTTAGTCAAAGAACCACATAATGAGGTACTCATAATCCTCAAGTCATCACCAAATCAAAAGTAGCATATCAGCTCAACAATACACAATATGAGGTCTACTATAGACCTCTACTCAAAATTAAATCAAAGACTACTACTTAGTCTAGAAACCACCACGAATCAAGGTTTAGCATTTAGCTTCACTTAAAGGTACACCGGACCTAGCCCAAGTCCCGCTCGTCATTTATAGTCGACATCCTCAAAACCCATCTCATGAATGACAAGACTACCTTGTAGTTTAAATCCGCAAGTATTTCATATCCTCGCGACTAAATTCCTTATAGTGGACTCATCCAATAATCAATATTAATGGTACTCGAAACCAAGGGTTGGTCTCTAATACACCGTGCTCTACAAGCACGCCCTAAACAAATTCCCAATAGGTCTCTATAACATGAGTGTCTCCATTGGACACAACGAGATACACGGGCGCGTACAATCATAAGCAAACGAGACCCGAACATCGTAGGGTCTCAACCAAAGGCTTGTTATCACATTATTGGCCTCACAATGACTCCGTTGAGTCTTAATTCTACATTCCGTTCTTTATGTGTTTCATAGCCCCACAATTAAACATTTCATTCATATATACTACAAAATCCCAAAGTTCATTCGGGCTTGATTCCCAAGCCTAACAACCCAAAAACTCATTATAATCATAGTCAAACGAAACCCAAATGACGTAGGACTTCAACCCGAGTTTGTTAACACAATATTGAACCCATTACGACTCCGTAGAGTCTAAACACTAAGTTTCAATCTTAAACCTTTCATCCATCTCAACATTAACCCCACTTCAACTAACAATAATTTCTCCAATAATTCGGGATTTACTCTCAAGCCTAAAATCCACAATTAATCCCAACAAAGATCAAAACCCATTTCGTAATTCATTAATTTCATTTAAGTGATCATAACTATAGTATATAGAGAGTTCACAAATCCAAAGCCCCAATCAAAGGCATACTTTCATAATAAACCCAAATATAATGTAAACATGTTATCTAGCATGCTCCCAATCCTAGAAACACAATATGAAGGGTAATCATTCACATCAACAACCATAGAAGTCATCTACAATGCTCCTAACATATTCATACTTCCAAAAATCCCCAAAATTAGGCAAACAAGGCATACAAGGTGTTCATTGCCCACAAATAGCATGTAGATTGTTTTCCTTAGGGCCAATGAACCAAAATCAAAAGTAAGTAACTTACCTAGCTTGAGTGAAAACTCAAGAGAACACAAATCCGATCGGTGAAGTCGTTCTACTCGTCGAGGGCTTCAAGAATCCGAAGTTTGAAGGAAATCGGGTGGTTGGATCATCAAGGATCGAAGAGAGAAGAGGCTAGGGCTCAAGAGTCTCCCATGGGGTCTCTCTCTCTCTAATATGTAAGAATGAGAGGAAGAAATGAAGAGTTTTCAGTAAATGGTGAAGGGGTTTGGGTATTTATACCCCCAAAATAAGAAGGGCACAAGGGACATTTCTCAAGTGCAATTAGTGGAGATTAGGGATAATCAAACACAAATCTAACCTTAACTAACTTCTAAATAATGTTAGGACATGTTTAGGGTTAAGTATGAGAGGTTAGGAAGGGTTTAGAGGGGGTTTAATGAGGGTAGAATAGGTAAAACACGTCACAACTCAAAACAGGGGAAGAAAAATCCCGTAACAGCATTCTGGAAGTGAGGCGGGCGCCTCACTCCCTCCCATGCGGCCGCCTCACTTGGTCCCTGCACAAGGTTGCTCTCAGTACTTGAGGCGGGCGCCTCACTCCATGCGAGGCGGGCGCCTCGGCTCCTGAACCTCCAAAACTTGGTCTAAACTTGATCTAAATGATCCCAAACTCATGGGCAACCATTCTAGGGTCTAACCCAACTCAAAACAAGTCTAAAACACACCCAAACAACTCCCGAAACAACTCGGAGCGAAACCGGGAAGGGGTGCAACGACGTGCAACCGGAACGACGAATGAACTCGTAACCGAACGAGCAACGAAAGGAGACTTGTAAGGCAAGTCTAAGGGCTAATGAAGAAGCTTAAACACTCCTAGAAAGTTGAATAACAACTTAGGGAAATAAGAATCCCAAAGGAGAGGTGATTACGCGACTCGATTCCCGAACTACGCGATAGAGACGAACGCTATCTCCAAAACTTCCAAATCATCGATAGACTTAAGGAACACCTCCAACTTGAAGTCTAATGCATCTAAACATGTTAACAAACCATCTTAAAGAGGTCTAGGACCCAAACCGAGGTCACGGACACAAAACGCAAGCAAACCCTTAATCGCGTCGCATTCCGACTATCGTCGAGTCACGACTTGTGACTTTAGCAAGTCAACAACTATATGGAGTCTCTTAATAATGTTTTGGTCTTAAAATGGTCTCTCAAACATATCTAGACCCTCTCGCAACCCAAACTTACAGTCGACAAAGGAAGAAGTGCAAGTATAGCACGCAAACCGAGATAACGAAGGAGCGGGGCGTCACACCCTCTCCACCTTAAAAAGAATTCGTCCCGAATTCTAACTCATGATACAAACCACAATACATCGAGTTCAAAACCATCTACCTAGACTCGATCTCTGAGTCTACACCACAATGCACTCGAGGGTTACTATAATAATCCAAATGTGAAGGTCCACGAATCCTCAAAGGACATAACAACATAAAACACTTACGATTGAAAATAACATGACTCATACTCGAGTCGCAAATACACACCGGAATGACAATATGCCAACCAAGTGGGCAAAATCCCCAAACTATAACATGGAAAACATAATCGAGAATATTTCAACATCCAATTACCGAAACTATTTGTCTCGGGGCACAACATGAAATTCGATCACAAAAGATCCTAAGTTACAAGAATTAATAATTGCCTATGGAGCAATTTACAAACAAATCAAAGATAACCAAATTGGCATTTCAAACTATGCAAATCATACTCGCGATTTCCCTATCGCGGTTAAGAACATACAAGAGCACACGATGCCATGTTTTGAAAATTCTTTCCATCTATGTCCATCCATTTGGTAACGGGTATAGTCAATGTTTAACCTACTCACTACCAATCCTAGTCCACCAACGAACCTCTTTTGATCACCAATTTAGGGTACCGACTAAATTGGATTTCAAAAGCTTTTCGTTGCAAGGATGCGAAGGTTCATGATAAAAAGGGTTCTAAGCATCCTTTAATAGTCTCCTATGCTAAGGAAATGAATGAACATAATATAATAATGATGAAATAAGGATTTAATCTTTTAGGAATGTAAATGCATCACATTTATATTTCTTACAACTAATGCACATACTGAATAAAATCAGATCAAACAACAAGGTCTATTACCTTGGCAAACAAAAATCATAGCTACAACAACACTCGTATACCTAGTACACTCAACCAAGGTAATTTCCTAGGATTTACAAGAAACCGAAACGTCTACCGATACTCGTAACGTCTATACTCCGCAAAACTATCCTTTCTTGAGCTCTAGACCAAGTCTACAACCAATGCATACACTAAGCGTCCTAACACAACGTTAACGTCTCAAAACGCACGGTGAAGCGTCTATCTCTCCCGTGCAACCGGGATTATCCTCTAAATCGCAACCTTCAACCTTCTCACAAGTCAAGTGTATATCCTACTCGCATAATAACCCTTGCAACAATATAGCGTAATATTACTCATTACATAAAACATATTCTCATAGAATATACAAACATCATACCAAACCGATAAGTGTCACTATACAATTCGTACTTCATATATATTCATGCTATGGCCCTTATATAAATAACCACACAAAACCACAACTCTATACATATAGCATAGTCTTATATATATAGACTAAACAAGAATCCGTACACCATGTGCGATTACCTACCGGTAATTTACAAACAAACCATATCATATATCTATCTCACATTGGGGTATTATTCCCGATCAAGCAAATAACCAATAATACACAATACACCATATAATGTATGTATGAATGCACATGAGCTACCAATTAAAACGCGTACTCATAATAACGGTAATAGTAGCAACGGTATAATTTACGAATACATATACAAGAATATACCTTCCTATTTCGGATAGGCCTCAAAACTCCGCAATGGCCAACCGCCACGCGCGCACGACCTCAAACTCTAGGCCGTCCACCACTGTCCCTCTTGGAGCCACTGGATTGTTGACTAGTACTCCCAGACTGATTAACCCTCATCTTCGGGCAATCCTTACGAACATGATCTCCGCCACAAGCGAAACACTTTCCTGATTTACCCCAACACCTGTTCTCAGCATGTCCTGTCCTCATACAAAAATTACATATCAACTCGCCACCTCGTCTTCTCCGAGTAGAAGCGGTAACACCACTCAGCCACCGGCACCTTTCTTGACTTATCGGTTTGAGGTGCCCTGCTCTCATCCATCGGCCCCTATTAGTACTTCGAGGCTATTTTCCTTGAGCATACTCCTCGATGTCTAACTCTATCGCATACGCACGATCCACCCCTTGGTAATCCGTAAGTAGTAGCGGAATAAGGCGCCTCACGATAATTCGTCTTCAGGCCTTTCACAAACCTCTCGGTCTTCTTAGCCTCATCTGGCACCAAGTAACTACAGTGATGAGCCAACTCCATAAACTTTGTTGAATACTGAGCGACGGTCATATCTCCCTGTTCTAACATTAGGAATTCCATCTCTCTCTTTCTCGAGTTACTACTTAGGACCAAACCGTACCATAAACTCCTTGACAAAGTTTTCCCACACTCGAGGCACTCCATCTTTGTCTCCAATGATCTCGTATTTCAAGCCACCAATGCTCGGCCGCACCATCCAATCCTAAACACCGCTAAGGTAACCTTCTTCGATGTACAACCCAGCGCAAAGATATTCTCCATGCTTTCTAGCCAATGTTTCGCCTCAATAGTATCGGCTCTCCATCGAAACTTTCGGTTTAAACTTCAAAAATTTCGCAAGGACGGAGAATCGTCTTCCAATCCAAACATCGTTGAGGAGTCACAGCGGATCGCTTACATTCTCTCCCTCTCGTCGCCACGAGCACTCCGAACCGGGTATAATAGAACTAGCTCCACGCCAAGTTCCGACATAATACGCCTACAAAGAACACTCAGCGTTAATAACTCAACAACAAACCCAACCCAAACTAGGCCAAGGAACCTATCCTGGCGAAATAGCTAACCTATAGCTCTGATACCAACTGTGACGACCCGACCCGAACCCCAATGCGGAATCCCAAGGTCGTGCCGCCAAGACAAGCTAAAAGACGAACAAGCACCCGCTAAGCGTAGTAGTGCAAGTCCAGAGTTGAACCAACAAACGCTAAACAAGAATGAAAAGCCATAACGGCAAAACCGAATAACCAAAACTAAAATCTGCGGAAGCAAATCATAAATGGGACCAAAGCCTATATTTGTAAACTAAGGAATACAAGGTGAGAGCGACTATCTCTCGACAAATCTCGACTCGCGTGGCGCAACATTGCGCCGCGTCAACAACCATCGGCAACCTAAGGCCGGCGAAGCAACAAGAACCCAACCTGATAAACAACAACTCAACGGCTAAAACATGCCGGAGGAACAATTCTACTAAAAGAACAAGATATTCAAATCCTAACAATTAAACCCAAGTCTCACGACTAATGTCGTCGGAGATGACAACACCAACAATAATAGGATGAATAAGCTAGAGCATACTCGAAATAACAAGGGAATAACTTCTAAAAGATACAACATTTCGACCACCAAGCAAGTCGGCTCCCAAAATAATACAATAACAGAGAATACTAACATAAACTACCCAAGTAAAGTCTACGTAACTTTACATTCGTGTCTCACAAATACATAATAACTGGTAATGATAATAAACCCAAGCTTAAAGCCGGAAGACCACCTTCTAGGAATCACTATCCGAAGCCGCCACGCGTACTAACGGGATCACTGCAAAACTAAGGAAAACAAACACACGAAATGAGTCATAATGACCCAGTAAGTTACTAAATGCAATGTATGGCATAGCATGTCGTGGCATGGCATAATGCACAATATGTATAAAATCATGGTATCTTTATAGTCTACCAATAATAAACTTGTATCATGTCATCATGTAACGTAAACTTCATAAAACATATAGCACATTATCTTTCATATAAGTGCTCATAGTAAGCCACATAAGGGATAGAAGAAGATACCCAAATAACTGTCGTTGTCTTGCTCTGCAATACACAATGTTACTTTATCTTTATCGTGCAACATCGATGCCTTATGTGAATTCATCGACTCATCGAGTACCTACTCGACTCAATAGCTAAGCCAATGCGGCACTTAACTACGGCAAAGGGCTACTTCCCCATTGCGGCCAACAATGGAGGTGTGTGTGAGAGTCCAGTGCGGCGATCCATAGCACACGAATCCCATAATTCGTGAAGGCGTGCATCGTCCCACCGGACTTGACTCAATAAACAAACCAAATAATAATGCCAGGTGGGCTTTTAATGAAATGCACAAGTAGATAATTACTCTCATGCTCAAAAGAACCAAGACCGATCATAGCGGGCATACCAAATCAAGTAGGACATAAAGCTCTACACACCAATTTCAACAATGCACATATTTGCACATACTTAACAAATCCAACCAACTTATAAGTTTAGTCAAAGAACCACATAATGAGGTACTCATAATCCTCAAGTCATCACCAAATCAAAAGTAGCATATCAGCTCAACAATACACAATATGAGGTCTATTATAGACCTCTCCCAAAATTAAATCAAAGACTACTACTTAGTCTAAAACCACCACGAATCAAGGTTTAGCATTTAGCTTCACTTAAAGGTACACAGGACTTAGCCCAAGTCCGCTCGTCATTTATAGTCGACATCCTCAAAACCCATCTCATGAATGACAAGACTACCTTGTAGTTTAAATCCGCAAGTATTTCATATCCTCGCGACTAAATTCCTTATAGTGGACTCATCCAATAATCAATATTAATGGTACTCGAAACCAAGGGTTGGTCTCTAATACACCGTGCTCTACAAGCACGTCCTAAACAAATTCCCAATAGGTCTCTATAACATGAGTGTCTCCATTGGACACAACGAGATACACGGGCGCGTACAATCATAAGCAAACGAGACCCGAACATCGTAGGGTCTCAACCAAAGGCTTGTTATCACATTATTGGCCTCACAATGACTCCGTTGAGTCTTAATTCTACATTCCGTTCTTTATGTGTTTCATAGCCCCACAATTAAACATTTCATTCATATATACTACAAAATCCCAAAGTTCATTCGGGCTTGATTCCCAAGCCTAACAACCCAAAAACTCATTATAATCATAGTCAAACGAAACCCAAATGACGTAGGGCTTCAACCCGAGTTTGTTAACACAATATTGAACCCATTACGACTCCGTAGAGTCTAAACACTAAGTTTCAATCTTAAACCTTTCATCCATCTCAACATTAACCCCACTTCAACTAACAATAATTTCTCCAATAATTCGGGTTTACTCTCAAGCCTAAAATCCACAATTAATCCCAACAAAGATCAAAACCCATTTAAGTAATTCATTAATTTCATTTAAGTGATCATAACTATAGTATATAGAGAGTTCACAAATCAAAGCCCCAATCAAGGCATACTTTCATAATAAACCCAAATATAATGTAAACATGATATCTAGCATGCTCCCAATCCTAGAAACACAATATGAAGGGTAATCATTCACATCAACAACCATAGAAGTCATCTACAATGCTCTAACATATTCATACTTCAAAAATCCCCAAAATTAGGCAAACAAGGCATACAAGGTGTTCATTGCCCACAAATAGCATGTAGATTGTTTTCCTTAGGGCCAATGAACCAAAATCAAAAGTAGTAACTTACCTAGCTTGAGTGAAAACTCAAGAGAACACAAATCCGATCGGTGAAGTCGTTCACACTCGTCGAGGGCTTCAAGAATCCAAAGTTTGAAGGAAATCGAATGGTTGGATCATCAAGGATGAAGAGAGAGAAGAGGCTAGGAGCTCAAGAGTCTCCCATGGGGTCTCTCTCTCTAATATGTAAGAATGAGAGGAAGAAATGAAGAGTTTTCGATAAATGGTGAAGAGGTTTGGGTATTTATACCCCCAAAATTAAGAAGGGCACAAGGGACATTTCTCAAGTGCAATTAGTGGAGATTAGGGATAATCAAGCACAAATCTAACCTTAACAATTAACTTCTAAATATTTAGGACATGTTAGGGTTACATGAGAGGTTAGGGTTAAGTATTAGGAAGGGTTTAGAGGGGGTTTAATGAGGGTAGAATAGGTAAAACACGTCACAACTCAAAAGCAGGGGAAAGAAAAATCATGTACACGACATTGCGAAGTGAGGCGGGCGCCTCACTCCCATCACATGCGGCCGCCTCACTTGCTGCACAAGGATGCTCTCGATTGAGGCGGGCGCCTCACTCCATCACGAGGCGGGCGCCTCGCCTCGCCTCCAAAACTTGGTCTAAACTTGATCTAAATGATCCCAAACTCATGGGCAACCATTCTAGGGTCTAACCCAACTCAAAACAAGTCTAAAACACACCCAAACAACTCCCGAAACAACTCGGAGCCCAGGAAGGGGGTGCAACGACGTCTGTGGGAGCAGCCGAGACTGACGATGAACTTCATGCAACGGCAAACGAGCAACGAGCAGGAGACTTGGCAAAGGAAGGGCAAGTCTAAGGGCTAATGAAGAAGCTTAAACACTCCTAGAAAGTTGAATAACAACTTAGGGAAATAAGAATCCCAAAGGAGAGGTGATTCTGTTCGATTCCCGAACCTGCAGCGACGATAGAGACGAGCTATCTCCAAAACTTCCAAATCTTGACCACCTCAACTTGAAGTCTAATGCATCTAAACATGTTAACAAACCATCTTAAAAGGTCTAGGACCCAAAGAGTTACGGACACAAGCATCAAACTTGCCCAATCGTAGCATTAACATATCGTCGAGTCACGACTTGTGACTTTAGCAAGTCAACAACTATGTGAGTCTCTTAATAATGTTTTGGTCTTGAAATGGTCTCTCAAACATATCTAGACCTCAACCCAAACTTACAGTCGACAAAGGAAGAAGTGCAAGTATAGCACGCAAACCGAGATAACGGGCGAGCCGGGCGTCATTACTTTTTGGTAACTAAATCCTTGCATAAGTATTTAGTTATTAATGGTATCAAATTAGGAAACATAATCTTGCTTTGATTTTCTAAATCTCTTTCCTAGTAGGGTTTGCTGCTTTGTCGTGTATTACAGTGATTCCCTCGAGTCTTGTTGACAAGCCTTGCGTATAAAAAGATGAGAAGTCGAGCGCTTAGGTTATTGAGACACCTAACGAGACCATATTCGTAAAGTCAGAAGAGAGTTTCATATCCGTAAGTCTTGTGTGCTGAACCGGAAG
>JABEVN020002779.1:0-20429 GCA_013146195.2 Codonopsis lanceolata
GCCGGGAGAACTTTGCAGCATCCGTATACTATGATTACATGTGCGTAAAAATAAGCCCTTAATTTTCTGACGCCTATGACAAGCGAGTAAGCTAATTTTTCTACATTAAAATAACGACCTCAACGGGAGTGAGGGCCTTTGATACATAGTACACAAGTTTTGAATGTCTAGTTCTTCCTAACTAAAAATAAAGGGCTACCACTCAATCCGTGGTCGCTAAATACACAAATAAAGGCTCACCCAGCACTGGTCGCTGAGGAGAGGTGGTTTGCCAAGATATTCCCCGAGCCGCCGAGGGCCTTAGACACCGCATTCCACTCAAAGCCCTTGTTGCCTTGCAGAACCTTGAAGAAAGGGAGGCACTTTTCCGCCGACGAGATGAAGCGAGCCAAGGCAATGGCCCTATCGCTTAAGCATTGTATGTACATGCTTGATGCGATAAAGTAGGTCGTTCCATGTCGAGTAAGGCTTGGATCTTCTCCGGGTTTGCCTCTATCCCTCGCTGATTGGCCATAAACCCGAGAAACTTTCCTGCTCAGACCCAAAGGCGCACTTGCTCGGGTTTGGCTTCATGTTATGTTTGCGCAGATTGGCAAACGTTTCCGCCAGGTCAAGAGTGTGGTCGCGGCCCTTTGTCTTGATGACCATGTCATCTATGTATGCCTCCATGTTTCGCCGAAATGAGAGCCGAAGACTTTGTTGACCATGCTGGTAAGTGGCCCGTGATTTTTCAAACTCAAGAGGCATCATCTTGTAGCAGAAGGCCCCCAACCGCCTCTTTGGGAAGGTTGTCTTCGCCTTGTCTTGCTCGTTCATTCTGACCTGGTGGTATCCTGAGTATGCATCCAGTAAACTGAGCATTTCAAACACGACTATGGAATCGACGAGCACATCTATGCAGGGCAATGGGTAGCAATCTTTTGGGCAGGCTTTGTTGAGGCTTGTGAGGTCCACACACATCCGCCATTTGTCATTGGCTTTCTTGACCATTACCACGTTTTGCCAGCCATGTCGGTACTGAATCTCCTCGATGATATTTGCTTTCAGGAGTTTCTCGACCTCTGTTTTGATAGCCGCATTTTTCTCGGGAGAGTATTGCCTTGGCCGCTGTTGAATGGGCCGAAAAGTAGGATCGACATTTAAGTCATGACGTGCAACACTCTCGTTGATACCCTGCATGTCCTCTACTGTCCAGGCGAACACATCCAGGCTATTTTTCAGCAACTCGATTAATCTTTCCCGAGATTCGGGAGGCATAGCATTCCCGATTTTGATCTTCTGCTCGGGGTAGGCGGGATTAATGATTACTTCCTCCAGCTCGCCCTTAGGCTGAATGTCGGGCTCATCGTGAACTTGCAGAGTATCCATCTCGATATCTTGTGGCTCGAGGCGTTTAGCCTTGCGCCCGAGGGACCGTGTAGAGCTTCCTCAGATCTTCTCGCTTCCATGGGATCACCGCATAGCTTTAAGTTTCCCGAGCTCGATGTTGTTTATGGGGACGAGGTCAAGCGAACGATTAATCGGGAACCTCTTTTTTTCAGAGCCGCTACATACGGCTGACGGAAGGTCCACGATCGGTTCTGAGACGCCACACCCGGTTGGGAATGTCTACGATCAGTTTCTGTTTCTTCCGCTGGGATTCCCGGACATACTCCCACATTTCCCGAGGCTTGCTGTTGAGGATGCCCACTCCATTCTCAGTGTAGAACTTAGCCTTCTGGTGGGAATTGAAGTGACCATCTGGAACTTGGCCATTGCTAGAGCACCTAGAATGCAGTTGTATGCTTATTTCAGATCGATCACTAGGAATGTGATCATTTCTATCCGGGTTTGTGCCCCATCGCCCATGAATACCTCCAGCTCGATGGTGCCCTTGACACTTACTTGATGGTTAGTAAACCCCTCAAGCTTCCCCAGATAAGGTTTGAGTCTGGCATCAATTCCAATCCCTTGAAGCAAGAGTAGTACATGATGTCCCTGCACGTTCTAGTGTCAAGCAGAACCCTATGAACTTGCCAGTCGTTCACCAAATAGGAAATAACCAACGGTTGCTCGGATGCCAAAGGGGTGCTTGCCAACTCGCCATGCGGTAAACAGATGCTCGCTTTCGCTTATCCGTATTCAGACATCGGTGTGTTGACAACATTAGACAAGGAATAGATGTGCTTCCCGAGTACGCTGTGTGCTAGATGGAAGCTCTTCCCGAATCATATTTATCACCCTCGAATCCGAGGGGCACAGTCACCTCTTCCTCTGGGGGTCTTCCTTGGTCATTGTTGGGCGTTATTTCCGCGCCTCGATCCCTTTTAAAGCGGTCCAACTTGCCCGCGTTGATCAGCTTTTGAATCTCCCTCTTCAACACAATGCATTCTTTAGTGGTGTGGCCATTACCATGGTAGTAATCACAATATTTTGTGTTGTCTCTGGTATTGGTGAGCATAGGGTCGAGTGGATAAAGGACTAGCAGTGCGTCTCCCACTTGGAACATGATGTCTTCCCGTGTAGTGTTCAGCGGGGTGAATTGAGCCTCCCTGAATCTTTTCCGGGGGTGGTCGTTCTCTTCCTATCTCTGTTCGAGCGGTGGTTGCCCTCCGAGCTCACAGTCAAGGGCGTGGCCGAGCCGCCACGAGCCTTGTCTTTATTTTTGGCTTTGTCGCCTCGACGCCTCACGATCGGCGAAGGTAAGAGGTGAGAGCTTGCTAGCAACTCGCTGGCCCTTGGGTTCATTGCTTAGCATTGTCTTCTGCTAGCCGGCTCCGCCCTCATGTTGTTGAGATAACAGAAAGTGATCTCTTGGTCGCTGGTGGCGGTCACCTGATCGAGCATCTCCTCAAATCTTTTCAACTAACTGCTGTAAGATTTGTTGTGACCTTGCTTAATTTTGTCAAGGTCAAACCGATTTTTGGGGGTTGGGCATGCAGTGCCGAATTCCTCCAAGAATTTTTCCCGGAGAGTTGCCCAGCTATCAATCGATCCGCGGGGAACTCTGCCCAACCAGGCCTGTGCCTTTCCCTAAAGAGCTCCCTAAAATGCCCGCATTTTCAGGGCTTCCACATCTGTGACCATCTGAATCTGTGCCTCGAATGATCGGAGCCAATCACTTGCCCACGTCTTCCCGAAGTATTTCTCGAATTGTGGGAAGATAACCCCTTGCGCGGGTGGTGCATTCTCAATTTCTGGAGTGAACGGGCTGCCCTCTAGTGGCTTGGTGGCTCTGTAACCGGGCTTGGTCACGGCTAGATTAGCCATTTGTTTGGCCATGTCTCTTTTCAAGGCCTTCATTCTCTCGGACAGTCGCCTTTCCGCATCCATTGTGAGTCTGGACGAGCGAGTAGGATCAGATTGGTGGCTTCGCACTTGAGGGCAAAATGTTGGCTCATAAGAAGCTTCAGCTTCTTGCACGACACGTGCTCTATATTTTGGTCGTTGCGCTCCTCACGACTCACAAGCCCCACGGCCATGGCTTGGCAGACATCCGACCGGATCTCAAGATGAGATCCCAAGGTCGTGCCATCAGGACAAACTAAGAGACAGACAAGCACCTGCTAAGCATAACGGTGCGAGTCAAACGATGAGCCAACAAACTCAAGACAGGAAGATAAAGCCATAACGGCGATACATGATAATAAAAACTAAAACCTGCGGAAGCTAAACTAAAATGGGACCCGAGCTAACAAGCTCCTAAAAATAAACAACCAAAGAGATAGTAAATCTCTCGGCCCAAAAATTCGACGCACGTGACGCAACATTAGACACGTGCAACAAACCATCGGCAACCACCTACGGCAACAACTATCAAAATCCCAACCCGATAAACACCACTCAATGGCTACAACATGCCGGAGGAACAATTCAACCATAACAATATAATCAATGCTAAACCACCAACCAAATCTCACGACTAAAACTGTCGGAGGTAGGAATAATAATAATACAAACTAGAATAAATGAGCCACACATGCTCGAAATGACAACGGAAATAAATTCTAAGGATACAAAGGCTCGGCTATACAACCGGCTCCCAAATACACAACCATAACATACTACTACAATCTACCCAAGTAAAGTCTACATAGCTTTACATTCGAGCCTCACAAATAAATAACAACATTAATAATAAATAACCCCAAGCTTATGACTTGGAAGACCACCGCAATAGAAATCGTTAAGAAAGCCGAAGCCGTGTACTAACAGGGATCGCCGCATTTGCACACTAGAAAAACAACCACACCTGAGTGAGTCATAATGACCCAGTAAGTTACTACATGCAACTGTATGGCATATTATGTCATGGCATGGCATAATGTGCAATCATATAAAAATTATGGTATCATGCTAGTATACCAACAAGAAACATGTACTTAATTTTTAAAGCACATGAACTCACATAAATCATGTAGCATAATATCTTTCATATAAATGCTCATAAATAACCATGTGTAACAAGAAACGTAAATCGAACCGTTACAACCAAATCCGGGTCCAACACCCAACCAACTTACCATGAGATCCAATCTCAAACCAAGATCTGGGCTCAATACCCAATCAATCAAACCCTGGGGTTTCGTCCCCAAATAATCACAACTCATCGGGCTTCCCTTAATGAGTACTCTGTTGCATTCATCCAGCCTCCTGGATGAGAAATGGGAGCTCGAAGTAGGCTAGATGGCTCTCTCTCGAGACCACATCCCACTATTGGCCAAATAGTGAGGAGAAAAAAGACCCAATGCAACGATTCATAGCGATTGTTTCCAAAGACTATGAATCGTCCCATTGCCGACACAACAACCAAACCCGCCAGCTGGACTTTAAACCAAACGACCAAGTAGATATTTACTTGCATAAACCAATGAGACCAAATTCATTATTATTGGGCTCATTAAATCATGTAGGACATAATGCTCTACAACAACTCATAAACCATGCACATAATTGCATATAACCACGTAGGACATAATGTTCTACGAAATCTCATAAACCATGCATATATTTGCATATAAACAAATAGGGCATAATGCTCCATGAAATTCCATAATCCATGCACATATTTGCATATAATCAAGTAGGACATAATGCTCTACCAAGTATCAAGAACAATGCATATATTTGCTTATAACCAATGTGTTTAACTAACTTATAAGTTTAGTTTAGAAACTACATATTGAGGTACTCATTATTCCTCATGTCATCAACCAAGTCAAGTATAGCATACAAGCTTAATAAAACATAATGTGAGGTCTACCATAATCCTCAACTCAAATCAAACCAAAGACTACTACGTTAGTCTCAAAATATCCACAATTCAAGACTTATTATTTCAGTCTTTATTTTAAGTACACCGGACTCAATCATAGTCCTAATCGTCATACATGATC
Source organism: Codonopsis lanceolata (assembly GCA_013146195.2). NCBI lineage: Eukaryota > Viridiplantae > Streptophyta > Magnoliopsida > Asterales > Campanulaceae > Codonopsis > Codonopsis lanceolata. The sequence continues at coordinate 5,376 of JABEVN020002779.1, forward strand.
GACATCACCAATTCCATACACAAAAACAACATGACTACTCCGTAGTCATTTTCTCACAAGTGATTTCGTATACACGCAACCCAAAAATCCCTAAGGAGAGAATTCTTTCTTAATCTTCTCTTAATTATACACGTGACCATACGTTGGTCTCAAATGTCCATGCTCTAACAAGCATGCTCAAAACATATTTCTAATAAGTCTCCATAACATGAATGTCTCAATTGGACACAAACCCAAAAATCCGGTGTGCACAATCATAAACAAACAAAACCCAAACATTGTAGGGTTTCAACCCAAGGCTCATTATCATTTTATTGGTATTATAACGACTCCGTTGAGTCTTAATACTACATTTTCTTCTTTATGTGTTTCATAAATCCACACTTTAATATTTCATTAAAGTGTACAACAAAATCTCAATATTCATTCGGCTTGATTCCCAAGCCTAAAATCCATAAAGTTCATCATAATCATAATTCCATTTAAAGTTTGGAGACTATGCATTTCACAACATTAATCAAACGAAATCCAATCGTTGTAGGATTTCAACCCAAGTCCGTTAAGCACATTATCAAACATATAATGACTCCGTTGAGTCTAATGTACACTTTCCAAAAATTAGGGCATAGAAGCTTGGGCTACAATACCCTCCCCATGTTCATAACTAACATCAAACACCATATTCCCAAGTTCATTAAACCCACATAATCCCAACAAAACACTTAACATGGCAACATAGGGCAATTGCACATTTTTGTGCATAAACCCATTTGAATCACCTTACCAATCATACTCTCCAAAACATGAATTAATCACACAACATGGATTAATATACTACACTATACATGTATAACATATTAATCAAGCTTACAACCATGTTTAATAAGCCAAATCATAATTTGGGCATAACCCCTTCCAAGTAACTTCACTAATCATGCTCATTAACATGAAATAAATCACATACCAAAGATTAATAGGCTACTTTACATATGATTTTCATACTAATTTAAGTCTCACATAGGTTCATCCAAGCTAAATCCACATTTAGAAACCTAGGGTTCATGGCATCTCTACAAACCCTAGAAATTGCACCCATTGACCTCACATAGCAAAATGATTGTTTTCCCTAGGGTCAATGGAGCCAAAAGAAAGAGGAAGAGAGGTAGTAACTTACCTTTGTTCAGCCCCTACAAGGTTCAATCCCGAAATTCTTGGTGATGGTCTTGTTCTCCTTGATCTCCACTTCAAAACTATGGTGTAGATTGGGGGAAGAAGTTCCCAAGCTATGGCCTCCAAGATTGGGCACTCAAGAACCCTAGAAAACTCCTCTCTCAAGCTCTCCCACGTTTTTGTGAAGTGTAGGCAGAAAATGGGAGGCTTTAGTGGTGTTTTGTGGCTTATATGTGTTAGAAGTTAAGTGGGTGTAGTTTAGATTAATGGGGATGTTTCCCTCTAATTAACCACACTAATCCCCCTCTAAAACTCCAATAGATGATTAGGATATGTCTTAAGGTAGTTAGGAGGGTTTAGGAGTGGGTTAGAATGGGTTTGGGTGGGGTTAAGTTGGACAAATTGGCAAAACACACAAAGCTGCCCAAAACAGGGACCAAGGACCATGCGGTCGCTTGGTGTCTCTAGCATGCGAGCGCATGCTTCCAGCATCCTCCCTTGGTGACTTTTGTGCAACCATGTTCGTCTCCGGTCTTTTCCGCATGCAACCGCAATCCTTAATGCTCCAAAATGGCTCACAATTGAACCCTTAAAGTCCTCAAACATTAAATTAATCCACCCAAGTCTCAAACCACTTTTAAAGTAGGTCTAAACTCCCATAAACAACACCCGAAACAACCCGGGGCAAAACCGACGCAAGACGTAACAACTTGCTATCGAAACGTCGAATGAAACCACAAACCGACGGGTAATAACCCATGATTGTAAACACCTATTAGGGCTACAAAATAGGCCTGAATGCCTCTCAGATGATGAACAACAGATAGGGGAAATAAGCTCCCGAAAGACGGGACGATCGCCCGGCTCAATCTCAAACTACGCGATAAGGAGAATTGCTATTCTCGAGGCGTCAAAACTTCACGAGACTTATGGAATACATCCAATTAGAATTCTAACACATCTAAACATGTTATTTAATCATCATGTAAAGATCTAGGACCAAATCGAGGTCAAGAACACAAAACCCGAATAGACTCTCAATCGCGTCGCATTTCGACTATCGTCGGGTTACGACTTTTGACTTTAGCAAGTCAACAACTATATGACATCTCTTAGAAGTGTTTTGGTCTTAATGTGATCTCTCATACACATTTAGACTCTCTCACAAACCAAATGAGCAATCAACCAAAGAAGAAATGCGAGCATTGCACGCAATTCAAGCTAACCGGGAATCGGGGTCTTATAGCTCTCTTCTCGAGCACGGTATTCTTGGCGATGATGGTGCCTGTGGGAGAAATTCTGACGGATGTATCTGCTTTGAGCCTGGTCATCTGCTTGTCTCACCGCCTCAGCTCTCTCCGATGGTATGTGAATGACGAATGGGATCTGCCTGCTCGGAGCTAGAAATTGTTGGGAGGCATGGCCATCGCCAACAAGTGTCGGGTTGATGAGAGCAGGCAGCGCCAAATCTGCAACCGAAACCAGGGCATGGCCCAAGGCGAGCAGTTGCTGGTTTAGCGCGTACATCTTGTTGTAGTACTCTGCCTGAATTTGCAGAGCAGCAGCTTGCTGGTCAGGGCCCGGGCAAACTCACGTGGATATCCTGGCCATTCTCCCGTTAGCGGTTCAACTGTACTATGAGATCTTGTGTGTGAGCATCGTGCTTCTCATTTATGACCTGCCTGGCATCGCGTTGGCTGGCACGACTTTGGTTAGCATGCTGGGACAGCTGCTCCACCACATATGGCACATCATTTCCATGAGTCGCGTGCCCTACAGCCACCCTCTGGTTTCTCGTTTGCACCTCTTGTGGTGCATTCGGTGGCAGGTCAGCCAGTTGTGGTGGATTATTGTTTCCACCCTGATGGCTCTCGGCCTGATGGTTGCTAATGGTGGCATGATGCTTGCTTCCCTTACCAACCATTGTAACAAGAAGGTTTCTGAAACTTAAACCGGAAAAAACTTGAAGGAATTGATGAAACTTCGTTTCCCGGCAACGGAACCAAACTAATGTGGCAAAAATACAGCTTGGGCCGTCCGTATGTTGGGTAGGATATCTGGGCTTGAATCTCATTCCTTGAGCCTGTCTAAGAACACAAGAAAACCTGAGTGGAAGTGCAAGGCAAGGCCTCACGAAACCTCTCCGGCGTGAGAGTAAGTGTCGTGTGTAGGTCTGAAAGTAATTTGACAGAGTGCCAAGGCTCAAGAAAGTATGTGTACCTTGTTATGGCTTATGGAGAGGTATTTATAGGCCCCCAATGTGGTTGAATCCGTCCAGGATTCAATTTCCTTAGATACCTAATCAATCAATGAGAGAATCCCTTGATTTTAGGCATGATAGGCGGCTAGCCGCGTAGATGTAGGATCAGATATGGTAAGTGCCTTGCTCAAACATGGAAACCTTTGACTTGTCTTGATGAGCAAGCCTCCGGTGTTTCCTGCTCGACATGTACTCGGGCGAGCAAGGCTTTGCCCGGCTGCTTGATGTGCACTGCGCTGAAGTTAATGTAGATCTAAGGGGTGGCCTCTGGTCGGGCAGGCAGGGCCAATGCTCGACCAGGTTTGGACGAGATGAATCTGATTCCTCTGCTAGGTATGAGTGTGGTGTACGGGCATGGCCCCTGGTCGGACAGGCAAGGCCTGTGTCTGGCCAGGTTTGGATGGGAACTTCACTGCCAAACTGCTTAATGCTTCCATCATTTTGCCCGCTAGGTGGGCGGGCCCCACATTGATCACGCTCGTGACTGGCACGTGATAGTAGCTCGTGCCTTGCTCTTGACCCGGCTTGGGCTGGGCATATCACTTTGTATAGAACGAAGACAGCCTGCTTGGGAACAAAGGTAATAAAAACAGACTCGTACAGCCAACATCGCAAACAGTTCGCTCGCGTGCATAAACTTATTGCCCAGTAAAGCTCATTGAGACGGTTGACAAAGCATGTAGCAGTTCACATAAAAAGCGAAAGCTAGCTGCTAAATAAAGTTTAGGGAGAGGCTATTTTCACTAAAAAATTTACTTATCCACTACATTCTTAATTATTGAATAAAATAAATACATGTTTGGACAAAATTACCCTTTTTAAGTTGAGTAATCAAGTTGCTTTCTTAATTACCTTCTAACATTATTTTTTTGATCAAACATCAATGGACAACATAATTATTCTATTTATATTCTTAACATTTTAATTCTCAACAAACAAAGTACTTATTTTTTCCCTAATAAATATGTTTAATCAATTTTTCTAATCACTCACGTTTCATATTCCATTATCATAAAAATAATATGATTAATATATTTTCTACCATTTTAGATTATATTGGATATTTTATTATCAAAAATTAATATTTTAATTTAGTTTAAAAAATATTATTTTAAAATATCGATTCAATTATTATGGTAGATGTTAAACTGAATATTAGTTTCAATGAACTCAAGAATTAAATTTTCAAATCAATTATAAAGGTAGGCAAAATATTTAAATATTACGATACTGTTTTATATTATGATTTTACTATTACATCCTTTAAATTTCACTTTAAATTTTTTCCATAACCAATGAACATATATTTACTCAAAGTTTGGTAAACAAAATGTCCTTACGATATTTTTTTATTATACAATATAACTTTAGTTATAAGTTTAATTAATAAAGCCATTACAAAAAGTAAAAATAATAATAGAATAACTATGTTGTTCATAAATGTTTGAACTAAATAATAATGTTAAAAGGTAATTAGGAAAAAAACTTAATTAGTCAACTTAAAATGAGAAAGTACTTAAGGGGTAATTTTGTCCAAATATATATTTATTTGATACAATTATTAAGAATGTAGTGGATAAGCAAAAATTGTAGATTCTTGTTTTATTTCCTTGTTTCAAAATAAGTGCTTATATAGGCTATTATATTGGTAGGTTGAGTATGTTATATTGGTAACTTGCCTAAGCTTTTTACTTTGTTCGGGCAGTCACCTTGCATTGCCCACAATAGGGGTGATGGCGGGCCATGGGGGGAGTATTATAATTACCAAAGTGAGATTTTTCAAAACCCTTTGCAGTTAGCATTGCCCGCATAGGTCCAGGTGAACAGCCCCGTAATAAATAGAGAGTTCGTAATGACGGGCAATGAAAGAAATATAATAATATAAAGCTAGTGCATGACCTCTTTCACGTGGCTGCAGAAGCCAAGTTTTTGCAGTCCTCTTTACTGCCCGCACCACAAATGACTTTGGCGGCCCGCATTCATGAGGACACTGTGCATTGTCCGCACACCTCGCATTGCCTGCAAAGTCTCACTGCCCATTCATGAATTATCGACCTGCCTGCATATGTTTAAACCTTCATTTGAACTGCTCGCATATGTCAACAAGAATTGCCCGCATGAAAAGTATTTGCCTTATTTTATTTTTGTTTATTCTTCTATTTTTGTCCATTCATATCATTTGGAATAAAACATTATTATCTTCCGCACACTACTGCCCGCGGTAAAGTTATTTATTTTTACCTGTTATTCTATTTTTGCTCAAATGCACCAATCATCATGTAAAATGCTTGTAATCAATTGTGGGCATGATACTATATTTTTACTCTAGTTTGAGCTCGCCCGTACGACAAAGAGTAGAGGACTATTGGCGGTAAGGGGGCGGACCATGCGGCCCTAATAAAAAGTATAGTTGTCTATCATATTTGTTTGTTAGTTTAGTCCGTAGTCACTGCCTGCATTAAAGGTGGGTCACCTTGCATCGCCCGTGTAACTTTCCTTGCCCACATCATTCCATTTTTTATTGCCCGCTCTATTATCCTAAAAAGGATTTGCACTGCCTATGGTGTCTAAGAAACCGGGGATACTGACAATCAGTCTAGATCGAGTTTTTCAAGTTATCCAGGTTTCAGGTTACTTTGTATTTTTAAATTACTTTATCTAAGTTTTGCTCACTTTCATAATGCCTTGAACAAACTTTTACAATTGTGTGTTATTATATTGATTAGATACTATCATCTATTTTTTCATGAAGATGAAATTGGTCCGACAAAAGAATCAACCGGCCTGCATGGAGGAAAAATCCATATTCTACGGCTAGCACTAAAAGAAGGAAAAGAAATGCACATCTATTGGAGGGAAATGAAAGTTCATGGTGAGGTATTAAAGCCACATGCATTGCTAGCTAAGTTTTTAACTTTGTTTGACGATCACCCTGCCCTGCCCGTGAGAGAAGACTAATTTGCATGAAGAAGCAATGGCCCGCATGTCAACAAAGGCGGCCCGCGTTCATGAAGGCACCTTACTTTGCCCGCACAATTACATAATTTACATTGCCCGCATTTTGAGCGGCCGACAAACGTTTTCACTGCCAATTCATATATTGTCGGTCTGTGTCTAAGGCTTGAACTCCGTTTAATTTCCTAGACAATTCATTTTCTTGCCTATCGAATACACGACCCGCTAAAACTTTTTAGATGGCTCACCGTGAAGGTCGGCCCTTCGTCCCTTTGCCAGCATGAAAGTTATTTATTTTATTTTTATTTCATTTTTACTTACTTTTCTATTTTTGCTCGAATGCACTAATAATTCATCAATGTAAATTGTTTTTAATCAATTATGGGCCTATACTTTATTTTACTCTTTGGTCTGAGCCCGTTCGCACAACAAAGAGTAGGGGACTACTGATCTGCCCATAACCCCTAGCAGGGGTAAGAATGTCATTACAACCCGATAACTTGTAACAAGAGGACTTCAAACTTGTAGATCAAAGGCACTAGGGATGGACTAGGCCCAACAGGCCACTGCTAGCAGCTATAGGCGGACCATGCGGCCCTAAAAACTATATTTGTCTACTATTGTTGCCAACTAATCCACATCACATGCTCATTGTCCACCTCAGCAAGACATATATGCATTCTAGGTGGCCCCGTGGCTTAACAAACTTTACTCCGTACAACGCCTATATAAAGGCCCTAACCCCTTCATAGAAAGGTATGCACTCTTTTTTACTTCCTCATGCTGTCAAATTCCATTCTCTCCCATCATCGATCTCATACTGACTCTCACACCGGAGGGGATTTGCAGGGCCACCCCTACTCAGGTAACATTTGCTTGTCTATTTCAGGTACCGATCCAGGCTGGTTGAGCTGATTCCTAATCATATCCTTGGCACAGAAAATAGTTTCATCTTAAACTTTGCATGGGTTTGGGAAAATATCTAGGTATATTCCTTGAAATTTGTCATTATGCTAATTGCCATTGAAGAGATTGTTGAACTTCCAGCTTCTGCTCTTTCTTTTTGGTGTTGGTCGATGGATTAGATTTTTATTTTGTTATCTCCATCTCTTTATATGTTGGGTAGCTCCATCATAGATTAGTAAAGGCAAAGGAGGCTTGTGGTGACTAGGGCTCATGGTGGGAGAGGACAAAGCTTGACGGCTTCCTCAATTGGTTCAGATTTACATACGGTAAGAAAGATTGAGAAATCTGACCACCGTGAGTCGAACGACGACGACGACGACGACAAAGGTTGATGCAAGGATGATGTCTAAGCTCTGTTTCAATCCCCACTTCTTATGTAATTATTATTATGTACCCTTTACTTTAAAATTTTACGAAAGAAATCCTTTTAAGATGCACATAGTCCAAATCATCACACCGTTTACGAAATAGGATGAAGACTTAACAAAATTGGTAATATTTTGTCCAAATTATTAGTACATTGTTAACATCTTGCTTTTGAACCAAATACATTGGAAACATTTGTCTTATTGAAAGTACGTGGTTAATTTAGTCTCCCCCGAATAATACGTTGGTTAAAGAAATAATATTCCCTGAATAAATTAGATGGGACCTTAAATGGGTAAATTAGATTAATTGCACGGAGAGGGAGGCCACCTGTGAACTTGAGGAAGAGATGCCAGAGAAGTTTCTTGACCTTTTTGTTTGATTAGGTATTAATTACATGGAGAGGGAGGCCACCTGTGAACTTGAGGATGAGATGCCAGTGAAGTTTCTCAACCTTTTTGTTTGATTAGGTATATGCTAAGTTTAACAAACTTCACTTTTGGGGGTAAGAATGTAATGATCAGAAATATTTTCTTATAATATTAAGGGCTTATATGACTATTTGGGCCTATGGATTCACCTTATTTTACGGGAGAAATTCAGATCAGTTCCATCGTGACAATTTTTAACCACTTTACACCTCGATACTTTTTTGAAACAGGAAAAAGACACGTCATGCATCGCAATACACAAACTAAGCATTGTCATGCATCGAAATGCATGAAGTGCTTTTTTAGATTTCGAAAAATTATCAGAGTTAAAGAGGTTGAAATTTTTTAAAAGTTGATTGGATTGACCCAATTTTTCCTAATTTAATTTGAGTTGTCCTTGGCGCAATATATACAAAACAATAATTAGTACTCCCTGATCCATTCTGAATACTCCCTCTATTTTCAAATTATAATCCTATTTGATCTGGTACACCATTTAAAAAATAATAATTGACTATATTATAAATAGTGGTCTAATGTATGGTTTCCTTAAATGCCTTTGAGCATGTAGTCATAATTAAATTAAATAGAAAAAGTAATGATAAAATGGTAAAAGTGTTTTCCTAAAAAAAAATTAAAAGATGAAAATTATTTTGGAACGGACAAAAAAGGAATGAACGACTATTATTTAAGAATGGAGTAATCGTTATGTTTGATCTGACACACTGTTTAAAAAAATAATTTACTCTATTATAAATAATGGTACAGTTTGTAGTTTACCTTATAGTCGTTGTGTATGTGGTCATAATTAAAGTATGAAGAAAAGTAAAGATAAAGTGGTAAGCATGTTTTTCTAAAAATGAAATTTTACAAATATGATAATTTTTTTGGAACAAAAAAAAAAGAAGAAGAAAACATGATAATTATTTGGAAAAGAAGGAAGTACTAACTTAGGTAATTAGTAATCATTAATAATATAAAATAAGTAGTTATTTTACTATATATTTTGTTTATCTACGACATTATTAATGTGTACTTTAAGCTAATATGTGTTTGGACATAATTATCCATTAGATACTTGTCATTTGAAGTGAAGTATTATAGCATGTTTGATTGAACTTATATGAAAGTGTTTATTACTTATGACATAGTTACCCTTTAGAAATGTTTGATTTCATTTTTATTACAATAAGTCATAAGTAGAGTACAATCTCATTGAAACACACTTTAGTCTATAAGTCATAAACACAAATCTTGGTAATCATGACTTATCTTTTAAAAACAAGGATGAATAGTAAGCTTTAATGAATTTTTTTAATTCCAAAATTTCCCTCATTTTAATTGAAATAGGGTAATAATAATGATATTAATAACAATAATAAAGTAATATTAATATTAATAAAATAATAATAAAGGTAATATTAATAATAATAAAATTCATAATAATAAGTAATAATAACTAATGGAAGTGCTTAAAAGTTGGTTAGCTATTTTTAGAGTATGTAAAGTAAAATAGTTGAGCAATGACAGGAATTTTAAAGGAATGATAGAGCAGCTGAAGACAATAGTAATACACCGTACTATTTTGAGATTTTTACATAAAGAACCTATTTTTAAAAATTATACTTACAATTTGTCATAATTTTTTTTTATTTTTACCATACACCTATATTGTAATTATATTGGTTGTGCTTAAGTATTTTTATAATTATGATCAACTCTAATGACTTTAATCTAACAATATATCTCTTAATTATTTGACTTTTCAAATATGAACTCTTTGGGTGAAAAGGAGAGAACATTAAGGTAGTTCAGAGCAACTCTCTCCTACTTCTACCCCTCTTAGCCCTCTTTGCTGAGGCAACAATCCACTATATTAATTTTAAATATAAGGATCATATTTTCTTCCTCTAGTTGAGTTTTCTACAAGAATGTTTTTTTATGGATTGGTTTGAGGCACATATATGGCCGGTGATGATTCCTAGATTGACTCCTTGTAGTTTGATGAAAATTTAATGAAAATCTTGAAGTTTTTCTTATTGAACAAGGGATAACTATTTTGAAACAATTACTTTCTCCGTTCTAGGTAAAAAATCTCCATTAAAAAAATGACATTATTAGTAGTTTATTTATAATAAAATGTCACTTTTATGCTTTCATTTTTAAAAATGAACTATCTATATTATAATACAGCTTGGGAAACACGCTCGCAATTGACTTGGGATAAAAAGCAGCTGAGATCAATTCATTTATCAATATCCTACGGTCCCAATTTTGTCTAGATTTCACATGGGCGAAAGGTAGTTGTGCAACCCCTCTCCAACTCCCCCACTTCTCCCTGCCTATCTCCAACTTCCCCTCTATTTCCCCTCCTTTCTCGCTTCACAACCATCTCTCTCTTTCCTAGCTCTCTCATGTTTTTTTTCTTGATTCAACATCCGGTAGAGCCCTTTCTCCCTTCCACGCACAAGCACTGATTTTACGTTGTTAATAATATGTATAAAATATAAAAGCACGGTTAAAAAAATTTTAAAAATTAATACTCTTGGTGTTTGTGTTAAAAAAAGTTCATATTTTAATGAGAGATTATTAATTGTATAAGGGCAAAGCTGGTTGTCCTCCTCAAATTTTTAATTTTATTTCTATTTATAAAATTTAACAAGGTATCGCCTCTGTTTTCTTAAATAAAATTCCAAATAAAAGTTTTAATTTTTTTCTCCACCGTTGAATGATTATAATGTTTTAACTGATTATCGAGAGATCTTCATTTTTAATTTGTTATTTTAGACTTTTTTGAAATATGATTAAAATATATATTGATTTATTTAAATATTGACACCCTCCAAGACGACATCCTTTCTAAGCCGAGCCATGTGCACTGACAAAGACTAGTTTAAATAAAACATCCTAAAATGTAACAACAGACTTTTTGCTCAGAACAGAGGGAGTATCTATCAATGGCTCTGTTGTGCATAGCAAAAAACTTTGTAAACAATTAACAGATTGACATAAAATATATCAAAGATAATAGAGAGAGAAATTGAGGCCAACGGACTATCGAAATTTTATTATGTCAGTCTTGAAAACATTCTAGGGTTACAATTATATATAGGAATACAATACCAAACCCTAAACTATTAAACAAGTAAAACCCGAAATCAGATATGTCGTACAGATGTGGCCGCATCACTCCACGAGATGTGACCGTATCCTTATCGATGCGGCCGCAATTCCATCCTAAATGCGCCCACATGCAATACTAAGAGAACCTCTAAATTTCTCCCTCGGGATGCGCCCGCATGCCAAACCAGATGTGGTCGCAATTAAATGCGGTTGCATGCCCTGACTGTGATACACCCACATACGCCAAAAACACTGGCCTGTTTGCCTGGATAATCGAGTTATCTCGTTCACAACAATTTCTATTATCTCGAGGTACTCTTGTAATGACACTTTTCTTGATATAATAATCTTTCAGTGATACATGCAATATATAACAAGTACGTACTCCTAGCTCTTTTTGTATACATTGAAGAAACACTTATATATCTTTCAAGCTTGAGATGAAAAGATTATTTTTTATGTGGCAAAAATGCAGCTTAGGATGTCCGTGTGATGGGTAGGATATCTGGGCTTGATCTACTTCCTTGAACCTGATTAAGACCACAAAAACACCTTAGTGGGAGTGTAAGGCTTGGCCTCGCGAAACCACTCTAGCGTGAGAGTAAGTATCGTGTGAGAGAGTCAAACGAGAATTTGACAGAGGTTCAAGAAAGAGTATGTACCATGAATATAGTTTCTGGATGGGTATTTATAGGCCCATTGGACGTAAAAATCCTATGGATTCAATCTCCATAGTTACCTAGCCAATTAAGGAGGAAATCCCTAAATTGTAGGCGTGATAAGCGGCTGGCCGCATAAATGTATGAGTAGATAAGGTAAGTATCATGCTTAGATAAGGAAACACTTGACTTGTTTTTGGAGAGCAAGTTTCTGAAGTTTCCTGCTCGATGAGATTTCCTCCGAGAAACAAGGCTCGCCTTGGCTATATGATCGAGCCTATCGAAGACAAGTATGTGTGACGCCCGCTCGCCGTTGTCTCGGTTGCGTGCTATACTTGCACCTCTTCCCTTGTCCTCGGTATGTTTGGTTTGCGAGAGGGGTCTAGATATGTTTGAAAGATCATTTTAAGACCAAAACATTATTAAGAGACTCCATATAGTTGTTGACTTCTCAAGTCACAAGTCGTGACTCGACGATAGTCGAATGCGACGCGATTGAGGTTTACTTCCGTTTGTGTTCGTGACCTCGGTTTGGGTCCTAGATATCTTTAAGATGGTTTGTTAACATGTTTAGATGTGTTAGACTTCAAGTTGGAAGTGTTCCTTAAGTGTAGCGATTTGGAAGTTTTGGAGATAGCGTTCGTCTCATCGCGTAGTTCGAATCGAGTCGTAATAGCCTCTCCTTCGGATTCTTATTCCCCTAGTTGTTATTCAACTTTCTAGAAGTGTTTAAGCTTCTTCATTAGCCCTTAGACTTGCCTTAAAAGTCTCCTTTCATTGCTCGTTAGATTTCGAGTTTCGGGAGGTTGCAGTTAGGTGCTCCGGTTGTTTCAGTTGTTTTTAGACTTGTTTTTTTAGACCTAGAATGGTTGCCCATAAGTTTGGGATCATTTAGATCAAGTTTAGACCAAATTTTTGGAGGTTGGGGAAGACTGTGGAGAACTGAGGTAGGCGCCAGCCTCACACAGCTACTGCTAGGATTTTTTCTTCCCTGTTTTGAGCTAGGTAGTGAAATGCCTATCACCCCCTTTAAACCCCCTCTAAACCCTTCCTAACTACCCACACTTAGTCCTAATCAAGTCCTAACACTAATTAGAGGTTAATTTAGTTTGATTAAGTGTTTGATTACTCCCTAACATTCACTAATTGCACTTGAGACTTTGTGCCCTTCTCTTGATTGGAGGTATAAATACACAACCTAGCCAAATTTTAAGAAACTCTCCATTTGTTCATCCTATTCTTTCAAATTAGAGAGAGAGAGTTGGGGGCTTGAGTTTTGAGCCCTAGCTTCATCTTCTTCCTCCGATCCCCAAGGATTCCACCGTTAGATCGCGCCAAACTTGGATTCTCGACGAGTGCAACGAGGCGACTTCACCGTTGATTTGGATTCTCTTGAGTTTTCACTCAAGCTAGGTAAGTTACCTTCTTTTGATTTTGGTTCATTGGCCCTAAGGAAAACAACTTGTATGCTATTTGTGGGCAATGAACAACTTGTATGCTATGTTTGCCCAATTTTGGGGATTTTTGAAGTATGAACTTGTTAGGGGTATTTGTAGATGACTCTATGCTTATTGATGTATATGATTACTCTTCATTTTTGTGTTCTAGGCTTGAGCATGCTAGAAATCATGCCTTTATGCTATTTGGGTTTATGGTGGAATTATGCCTATGATTGGGGCTTGGGTGTATGAACTCACATGATAATATGAGTAGGGTCATTTAATTGAAATTGTATGATTTATGAAATGGGTTTGATCTATGTTGGGATTATTTGTGGATTTTAGACTTGAGAGTCAATTCCCAACTATTGGAGAATTATTGATAATTGATGAGTTATGTAAATTATGAAACTTAGTATTTAGACTCAACGGAGTCGACATAAGTTCACTAGAGTGTTAATGAACTCGGGTTGAATCCTGCGATATTTGGGTTTGATTGATTATGGTTATGATGAATTCTTGGACTTTTAGGCTTGAGGCAACTTGGGATTGGGAGAATTATTATAAACTTGAATGATGTGCTAAGTTTGGGTTGTATGAAATGCGTATTTAATGAAATGCGATATTAAGACTCAATGGAGTCATTTTAGGTTCAATAAGATGTTAGTGAGCCTTAGAGTTGGAATCCTACGATGTTCGGGTTTGGTTGTTTTGATTGTGAGTACCCGAGCATCTCGAATGTGTCCCATTTGTGACCCACGACATAGAAGCTTATTGGGGATTTGATTAGGCGTGCTCGTAGAGCACGAGCATTAGAGATCAACTTATGATCTCGTATTACCTTAGAAATGATTATTTGAATGAGTTCTCTCTTAGGGAATTTGGTCGGTACATGGAAGCACTTGCAAGAAAATGACTACGGCTTAATTTTAGTACCCTTGAGATTGGTTTGTGAATGTCGGGTGTATGACAATTGGGACTACGGTTGAGTCGGTGTGCCTTTAAGCAACGCCAAAATGCTAAGTCTTGATTTATGATTGTTCTTAGACTCAGTGATAGTCGTGGTTTGACAGTAAGAGGGTATAGTAGGCCTCACATTGTGATTTCTTGAGCTTATATACTTTCGATTTGGTGACGACTTGAGGATTATGAGTACCTCATTATGTGGTTCTTTGACTAAACTTGTAAGTTGGTTGAATTTATTAAGTATGTGCAAATATGTGCATTGTTGAAATTGGTGTGTGAGCTTTATGTCCTACTTGATTTGGTACCCAATGAGCGGTCTTGGTTCTTGTTCGAGCATGAGAGTAATTATCTCACTGCATTGCATTGAGTCCACCGGCATTAATTGGTTTATTATTCAAGTCGTGGTGGGACGATGCACGCCTTCACGAATTATGGGATTCGCGGTCGCCATGGATCGCCGCCCGACTCCACACACACCTCCACCGCTGGCCGCAGCTGGGAAGAGCCCCTTTGCCGTACGCTAAGTGCCGCATTGGCTTGCTATCGAGATCGAGTAGCCTCGACGATACGATGAATTCACATACCATCGATGGCACGAACTGATATATTGTATTGCGTGAGCAACACAACGAGCCGCTGGGTATCTTCTCTAACCCTTATGTGGCTTAATAACGGCACTTACATGAAAGATAACGTGATATGTGATTCATGAAGTTCAT
>JABEVN020002780.1:0-20399 GCA_013146195.2 Codonopsis lanceolata
GAGCTGCTCGAGGGCCTTGGCACGCTTTGCATTCCATTCAAAACCCTTGTTGCCACACGCTAACCTTGAAGAAAGGGAGGCACTTTTCCGCTGACCGGGAGATGAAGCGACCTAAAGCAATTACTCGCCGCTTAATTGTCGATATGTTTGATGCAAGCAAGGTCGCTCCATGTCAAGTAAGGCTTGTATCTTCTCCGAGTTAGATTCTATACCACGCTGGTTGACCATGAACCCAAGAAATTTTCGCCTGACACCGAAGGCGCACTTGCTCGTGTCTCTACCATGTTGTGTTTGCTAGATTGGCAAATGTTTCGCCAGTCAAGTGTGGTCACGACCCTTTGTCTTGATGACCATGTCATCTATGTAGGCCTCTATGTTTCTACCGAGCTGGGAGTCGAAAACCTTGTTGACCATGCGTTGGTAAGTGGCCCCCGCATTTTTCAGCTCAAAGGGCATCATTTTGTAACAATAGAGGCCCCCAGCTGCCCGGAAGGCTGTCTTTGCCTTGTCTTGCTCGTTCATTCTGACTTGGTGATATCCTGAGTATGCATCCAGGAAGCTGAGCATTTCAAACCCGGCTATGAAGTCGACGAGCACATCTATGCGAGGCAAAGGGTAAGTGCTAAGCGTACTTTGTTGAGGCTTGTAAAGTCCACACACATTCGCCATTTGTCGCTGGTTTTCTTGACCATTACCACATTTGCCAGCCTGTGCGGGTATTGAA
This sequence comes from Codonopsis lanceolata, assembly GCA_013146195.2. Classification (NCBI taxonomy): domain Eukaryota; kingdom Viridiplantae; phylum Streptophyta; class Magnoliopsida; order Asterales; family Campanulaceae; genus Codonopsis; species Codonopsis lanceolata. The sequence goes on from JABEVN020002780.1 coordinate 725, forward strand.
TCTCCTCGATGATGTTCCGCCAGAGCTTTGAACTCCCGCTTGATAGCCAAGTATTTCTCAGGTGAATATTGTCTTGGCCGCTACTGGATAGGCCGAAAAGTGGGATCGACATTTAAGTCGTGGTGGACAATATTCTCACTGATACCCTGCATGTCCTCGACTGTCCAGGCGAACACATCCAGGCTTTTCTTTAGCAGCTCAACCAATCTTCCCGAGCTTCAAGAGGCATGGCCTTCCCGATTTTGATTTTTTACTCGAGGTAGGCTGGATTGATAACTACCTCTTCCAGCTCGCCCTCTGGTTCAATATCGAGCCCATCACGGACTTGCAGAGTGTCCATCTCAATGTCTTGTGATTTTGGGCACTTTGCTTGCGCCTGAAGGCTCGTGCCGAGCTTGTCTGGGAGTCTCTGCCATGGGATCGCAGTTTCGTAAGTTTCCGAGCTCGATGTTCTTAATGGGGATGGAGGCTAAAGAATCGTCGGGAGCCGCCGCACCTGATCGAAGGTCCACTCCATCACGAGTCGCTATCGTCTGGTCGGGAATGTCCACGATCAGTGTTTGTTTCTTTCGCTGGGACACCCGGACATACTCCCACATTGCCCGAGGCTTGCTGTTGAGGATCCCCACTCCGTTATCAGTATATAACTTGGCTTTATAGTGGGGAATTGAGGTGACCATCTGAAATTTGGCCATTGCTGGAGCACCTAGAATACGCTTATCACTGATTTTAGGTCGATCACTAAGAACGTGATCATCTCTATCTGGGTTTGAGCCCCATCACCCATGAATACCTCCAGCTCAATGGTACCCTTGACACTCACCTGGTGATTGGTGAACCCCTCTAGCTTTCCCAAATACGGCTTGAGGCGGGCATCTCCGGCGCCTGGGCCCCTTGAAGTAAGAGTAGTACATGATGTCTCTCGCACGCCCTCGAGTAGAACTCGTGAACTCTAAGCGCTGTTCACCAAACAGGAAATAACTAGAGGCTGCTCGGATGCCAAGGGAGTGCTTGACAACTCACTGCGGGTAAACAGAGTTTCGTTTCGTCACTACTGTATTACCTGCTGTTGACAAATTTTTAGACAAGGAATATATATGTTTTCCAAGTTGGTGTTGGATGAGAGCTCCTCTTGAATCATGTTTATCACCCCGAACCGAGGGGTCCGGCCGCCTTCCTCTGGGGTCTTCCCCGGTCATTGTTGGCATTGTTCCCCTCGATCCCTTTTAAAGCGACATACGCCTTGCCCGCTGCTGATCGCCTTTTGAATTTCCTCTTCAAGACAATGCACTCGCTGGTGTGGCATTACCATGGTGGTAATCACGGTACTTTGTGTTGTCCGGGTATGAGCGAGCTCGGGAATCAGTGGATATGGGGCCAGGCGTAGCGTCTCACTGAGAACATAATTTCTTCTCGCGTAGTGTTTAGCGGGGTGAACCGAGCCTGAATCTTTGCCCTGGTGGTTGTTTTTCCCTGTCCCCTGCCGAGCCTCTGAGCCTTGTCCTTATTTTTGGCTTTATCACTTTGACACTCTCGGTCGAGCAAAAGAGATGTGAATTTGCTAGCAGCTCGCCTTGAAGCCCCCTTTGTTCATTGCTAGCATTGTCTTCTGGCCCCGCCCCTCATGTTGTTGAGGTAGCAAAGTAATCTTAGGGTCACCGGTCGCGGGTCACCGATCGAGCATCTCCTAATCTCTTCAAGCAGCCGCAGATGATTCGTTGTCACCCTACTTCATCTTGGCAAGGTCGAAACGATTCTCGGGGTCTGCCGGGCAGCGCCGAATTCTTCTAGAATTTTTCTCGAGCTGCCCTACCTATCGATCGACCCTGGGGAACTCTCGCCTACTGTGCCCGTGGCCTTTCCCCTCAAGAGCTCCTTCGAATGCCCACATCTTCAAGGCCTCCACATCCGTGACCATCCAATTTTGAATGATCGTGAGCCAATCGCTTGCCGCGTCTTTCAAATACTTGCCCGCATCTTTCCAAAGTACTTGTCGAACCCTGGAAGATGACACCCTTGCACGGTGGCGATTTTCCATAGAGTGAATGGCTGCCCTTGGCCACGGGGGCTTGCCGGGTTTCTTGGCTACGCCTAAATTAGCCATTTGCTTGGCCATATCCTTTTCATGGCCTCCATTCTTTCTGACACTGCTTCCGCATCCACCGTGAGTCTAGAAGAGTGGGCGGGTCTGAGTGGTCGCCGCACGCTGAGGCAAGGTGGCCTCGTAAGAGGATCCGGCCTCTTGTGTGACGTGAGCTTTGTATTTTGGTCGTTGTGCATCTGCCTCCACGCACTCCCTGGCCCTATGGCCATGGTTTATGACGACCCGACCCGGATCCCAAGACGAGATCGCAAGGTCGTGCCATTAGGACAAGCTAAGAGACAGACAAGCACCTGCTAAGCATAATGGTGCAAGTCAAAAGACGAGCCAACAAGCTCAAGACAAGAAGACAAAGTCATAACGGCGATACAGGATAATAAAAACTAAAACCTGCGGAAGCAAAAATAACAAAATGGGACCCGAGCTAGCAAGCTCCGAAATATGAACAACCAAAGAGATAATAAATCTCGGCCCAAAAATTCGACGCACGTGACGCAACATTAGACACGCGCAACAAACCATCGGCAACCAAAGGCCGGCGACTAACAAAATCCTAACGTGATAAACACCACTCAACGGCTACAACATGCCGGAGGAACAATTCAACTACAACAATATAATATCAAATGCTAAACCACCAACCAAGATCTCACGACTAAAACTGTTGGAGGTAGGAACAACAATAACACAGTACTAGAATAAGCGAGCCACACATGCTCGAAATGACAACATGAATAATTTCTAAAGATACAATATCTCGGCTATATTAGCCGACTCCCAAATATACATAACAATAAAATACTAACATAAACTACCCAGTAAAGTCTATGTAACTTTACATCCGTGTCTCACAAACAAATACAATAATAATAATAATATCTCCAAGCTTATTGCCTGAAAGACCACCTGCTAGAAATCGCTATCCGAAGTCGCCGCGTGTACTAACGGGATCACTGCACACACAAGGGAAAAACAACCACACGGAGTGAGTCATAATGACCCAATGCGTTACTAAATGTAGCTGGCAAATATATGTCATGTCATGCATGGCATAATGCACGAACATATAAGAATCATGGTATCATACTAGTATACCAAAAATAAACATGCACTTAATTATCAAGCACATAATCCCACATAAGCCACATAGCATAATTTTTTTCATATAAATTCTCGTAAATAACCATGTGTAACAAGAAACGTAAATCGAACCGTTACCACCAAATCCGGGTCCAACACCCAACCAACTTACCATGAGATCCAATCTCAAACCAAGATCCGGGCTCAATACCCAATCAATCATACCCTGGGGTTTCGTCCCCAAATAATCACAACTCATCAGTTTCCCTTAATGAGTACTCGTTACATTCATCCAGTCTCCGGATGAGAAATGGGAGCTCGAAATTAGGCTAGATGGCTCTATTTCGAGACCACATCCCACTATTGGCCAAATATTATGAATCGTCACATTGCCGAAACTATAACCAAACCCGCCAGCTGGACTTAAACCAAAATGCTCAAGTAGATATTTACTTGCATAAACCAATGAGACCAAGTTCATTAATATCGGGCTCATTAAATCATGTAGGACATAATGCTCTACAACATCTCATAAACCATGCACATATTTGCATATAAACAAGTAGGACATAATGCTCTACGAAATACACAATCCATGCACATATTTGCATATAATCAAGTAGGGCATAATGCTCTACAAAGTCTCAAAATCCGTGCACATATTTGCATATAATCAAGTAGGACATAATGCTCTACAAATTCCCATGAACAATGCATATATTTGCATATAACCAACGTGTTCAACTAACTTACAAGTTTAGTTCAAGAACTACATATTGAGGTACTCATTATGCCTCAAGTCATCACCCAAATCAAAGATAGCATATAAGCTTAATAAATCATAATGTGAGGTCTACAATAATCCTCTACTCAAAATCAAACCAAAGACTATTACGTTAGTCTAAGAATATCCACAACTCAAGACTTAATATTTTAGTCTTTATTTTAAGTATACCGGACTCAATCATAGTCCTAATCATCGTATATAATTGACATCTCCAATTCCATACTCAAGAACATCATGACTACTCCGTAGTCACTTTCTCACAAGTGCTTTTCTATGCACGCAACCAAAATCCTTAAGGAGAGAATTATTTCTTAATCTTCTCTTAATTATACTCATGACCATACGTTGGTCTCAAATGTCCCGTGCTCTAACAAGCATGCTCAAAACATATTTCTAATAAGTCTCCATAACATGAATGTCTCATTTGGACACAAGCCCCAAAACCCGGTGTGCACAATTATAACCAAACAAAACCCAAACATTGTAGGGTTTCAACCCAAGGCTTGTTATCATTTTATTGGCCTTATAATGACTCCATTGAGTCTTAATACTACATTTCATTCTTTTTGTGTTTCATAAATCCACACTATAATATTTCATTAAAGTGTACAACAAAATCCCAATATTCATTCGGGCTTGATTCCCAAGCCTAAAAATTCATAAAGTTCATCATAATCATAATTCAATTTAAAGTTTGGAGACTATGCATTTCACAACATTAATCAAACGAAATCCAATCGTTGTAGGATTTCAACCCAAGTTCGTTAAGCACGTTATCAAACTTATAATGACTCCGTTGAGTCTAATGTACAATTTCCAAAAATTAGGGCATAGAAGCTTGGGCTACAATACCCTCCCCATGTTCATAACTAACATCAATCACCATATTCCCAAGTTCATTAAACCCACATAATCCCAACAAAACACTTAATAAGGAAACATAGGGCAATTTCACATTTTTGTGTATAAACCCATTTAGGCCACCTCACCAATCATGCCTACCAAACATGAACAAATCATATAAAATGGATTAATATACTATACTACACATGTATATTATACTAATCAAGGTTTTAATCATATTCATCCAAGCCAAATCATCAATTGGGCATATACCCTTCCAAGTAACTTTACCAATCATGCTCACAACACATGAATAAATCACATAACAAGGATGAATAGGCTATTCTACACATTAATAACATGCTAATCAAGGCCCCAAGTAGGTTCATCCAAACAAAATTTCTATTTAGAAATCTAGGGTTCATGGCATCTCTAGAAAAGCCCTAAAAATGCACCCATTGACCTCACATAGTACAAATGTTGTTTTCCCTAGGGTCAATGGGGAAAAAACAAAGAGAAATAGGTGTAGTAACTTACCTCAAATCAGTCCCTTCAAGCAAGCAAAACGAAATTCTAATCGGTGGAAGTTGTTGCCTTCAACCTCTTCTTCAATTCCATGGCTTTGTTTGGGAAATGAAGCTCTCAAGCTTTGGAATCCATGGATGGACCTTCAAGAACCCTAGAAGACTCTCTCTCTAGCTCTCAAGAAGCTCTATCCCGTTTTTTGAAGTCAATGGATGAATATGAGGTGTTAGACTTTGAGTTTGTGGTCTAAAATGGTTAGGGAATAAGTGGGTGATGTGTCTAAATGTTGTGGGGGTTCCTCCTTAATTAAACCCACTAATCAAACCTTAATTAACTCCCCTCACATGTTAAGACATCATTAGGACTAAGTATGGGTGTTAGGAGGGGTTTAGAGGGGGTTTAATGAGGGTAGAATAGGAAATGAACATAAAAATCAAAGCAGCAACCCACTGCATTTGCTAAAGTGCGCTACACGCTGCGTCCTAACTTGCGATGGCTCCAGGTTTGAACACCGTTCGGCGAAGCAGCGATTTCTTCTCCTGCCATTCTGTAAATGTCCTAAGTAGAAGCCTTTAAAACCCCAAACCAAATAAAAATTTTCTCGAGGGTTCCTCAATCGAAACAATTCAGGCAGCGTGCCAAAATCGGTCCGTAATTTGCTATACAACGGGACGAATTACGTAGGACAACCCACGATCGAAACAACGAACGAACAAGCATACATACTTGTTTTAAAACATGTTAGAAGCCTAATGAAGTTTCACAAACACATACCCAAGGTCAAACCAAATTTAAGTGCGACCAAAGTACCAAAGCGTCGTTAACGATATGCGAATCGCGAAATCAAACATATGGCGACGACTATACTTTGAGCGTCGTGACCACATGTAAACTTTATAAACATGATTATAAGGATATAAAATTTATTCAAACAAGTACACGAAGACCTAGGATATCTCAAAGACCATAAACAATAATTAAGGAAGACAACACTCTAGAGTCGAGTTCCCAACAATGCTAAATCGCTTGATAGAGACTCTAACACGCTAACGGCGTAAATCTCGGACATCCCAAGGGTATCGGCCTTACCTTAGCCTACCCAAGCATAAGAAGTCTTCCACGTTAAGGCTTATCATATTGGCGGGCGATCACGTAAAGTTCCAGAGCGTTACATTCTCGCATAATAATCTTTGACAATATTATAAATGTATATTATTCATCACCTTAAACATATCCCCATAGGATATACAAGTATCATATCAAACCAATAAGTATCATCATACAGTTCATGCTTCATATATATATATATATATATACATATATATACAAATATTCATACCTCGACTCTTAATATAGGCCTACAAAACTACACCCCCATAAAACCATTGGTTACTATCGTCGTAACATAAATTCATCCCCAATGCTCTTTATATATAGTATAGTCCTATATATACATAGACTACACAAGAATCCACAAACCATGTGTGATTACCTACCGGTAACTCACAAATCAAACAATATCACATACCAACACCACATTGGGGCTTTATCCCCAATCAAACAATAAACCAACAATATGCAATACACCATGTAATGTATGTATGAATGCACATGAGCTACCGATAAGACGTGTACTCATAATAACAATAATAGTAGTAACGGTATAATATATATATACGAGCATTACCTACCTATTCGGATAGGTTTCAAAACTCCGCAATGGCCAACCGCCATGCACACACGACCTCAAAATCTTGGCCGACCATCACCATCTCTCTTGGAGCCACAAGATTGTCGACTAGTACTCCCAAACTGATTAACCCTCATCTTCGGGCAATCTTTACGGACATGATCGCCTCCACAAGCAAAGCACTTTCCTGCTTTACCCCAACATCTATTCTCGGCGTGTCCCGTTCTCATACAAAAATTACATATCAACTCGCCGCCTCGTCGTCTCCGACTAGAGGTAGGGACATCACTCCGTCTACCAGTACGTGCGATTCATTAACTAACTTTCTAAGGTGCTACTTGCTCTCCAATATTATCATCACTCTTAATAGCCCTCGAGGTTCTCTTTTGAGCATACTCCTCGATGTCCAACTCCATTGCATAAGCACGATTCACGGCATCTCGATTTTCCGTGAGTCGTAATGGGATAAAATTGCTATGATACTTCATCCTTAGGCCTTTTACAAACCAATGAGTCTTCTTAGCTTCATTTGGTACTAAGTAACTACAATAACGTGCCAACTATGTGAACTTCGCTGAATACTGGGCCACAGTCATATCTCCTTGTTCTAATGCAATGAATTACATTTCTCTTCTTTCCCGAACTATTGCCGGAATAAACTGTGCCCTAAACTCCATTATGAAGTTTTCCCACACTTGAGGCACTCCATGGTGGCTCCAGTTTGAACACCGCTCGACGCTTGATTTGCCTCCCGCCATTCTCAAATGTCCTATGTAGAAGCCTTAAAACCCCAAACCAAATAAAAATTTTCTCGAGGGTTCCTCAATCGAAACAATTCGAGGCAGCGTGCCAAAATCGGGTCCGTAATTTGCTATCTGACAACGATTAGGACACGATCGAACAACGAGCGAACAAGCATACATTCTTGTTTTAAAACATGTTAGAAGCCTAATGAAGTTTCACAAACACATACCCAAGGTCAAACCAAATTTAAGTGCGACCAAAGTACCAAAGGCGATACGTTAACGATATGCGAATCGCGAAATTAAACATATGACGACGACTATACTTTGAACGTCGTGACCACATGTAAACTTTATAAACATGATTATAAGGATATAAAACTTATTCAAACAAGTACCACGAAGACCTAGGATATCTCAAAGACCATAAACAATAATTAAGAAGACAACACTCTCACAGAGTCGAAGTTCCCGACAATGCTAAATCGCCTTGATAGTGACTCTAACACGCTAACTAGCGTAAATCTCGGACATCCCAAGGGTATCGGCCTTACCTAGCCTACCCAAGCATAAGAAGTCTTCCACGTTAAGGCTTATCATATTGGCCAGATGATCACGTAAAGTTCCGGAGCGTTACAGCTCTCCTCTCGAGCATGATACTCTTGTCGATGATGGTGCCTGTGGGAGAGATTCTGACGGCTGTATCTACTCTCAGCCTGGTCATCTGCTTGTTTTACCGCCTCCACTCTTTCAGGCGGTACGTGAATGACGGAGGGTATACGTCTGCTTGGAGCGGGCAACTATTGGGAGGCATGGCCATCGCCAACAGTGCTTGGGTTGCTGAGAGGCAACACCATGTACCGGCACTTTGGGCATGGGCCCCGAGCCAGAAGCTGGCGATTAAGTGCATACATTTTGTTGTAGTACTCCACCTGAATTTTGCAAAGCAGCAGCTTGTTGATCGGGTTTTTGCCCGGATAGACTCACGTGGCTGTCCTGACCATTCTCTCTTTAGCGATTCAACTATAGGCGAAGATCTACAGCGCGGGCATCGCGTTTTTCATTGATGACCTGCCTAGCATCACGCTGGCTGACATGGCTTTGGCTGGCATGCTGGGATAGCTGCTCTTCCACATACGGCACATCATTGCCATGAGTCGCGTGCCATGCGGCCACCCTCGATTTGCCACCGGTGCTTTTGAGTTGCTTGATTCTTTAGTGCCCGGCGATGGTTCTTGGTGGTGGCATGATGTTTGCTTCCTTTTCCAACCATTGGAACAAAGAGAAAATTGAGAATTTTTTACCAGAAAAAATTAGAGAGAAATGTTGAACCTTCGATTCACGGCAACTGAACCAAGCGATGTGGCAAAAGCACGGCTTGGGCCATCCTTGAGTTGGAGTAGGATATCTGGGCATTGAATCACCTTCCTTGAGCCTGCTAAGATCACAAGAAAGCCTGAGTGGAAGTGCAAGGCAGGGCCTCGCGAAACCCCTCTGGCGTGAGAGTAAGTCTCGTGTGTAAATCTGGAAGCAAATTGACAGAGTGCCAAGGCTCAAGAAAGTGTGTGTACCTTGTTAATGATTGTGGAGAGGTATTTATAGGCCCCCAATGTGGTTGAATCTGTCTAGGATTCAGTTTCCATAATTACCAAATCAATCAAGGAGAGAATCCCTTGATTTTAGGCATGATAGGCGGCTGGCCGCGTAAATATAGGAGCAAATAAGGCAAGTATCCTACTCAAGTATGGGAACCTTTGACTTGCCTTGGAGAGCAAGCCACCGATGCTTCCTGCTTGATGTGTGCCCGGGCGAGGAAGGCTCTGCCCGGGTGTTCAATGTGCCTCGCTTTCGAACTTGATGTAGATCCAAGGATCGGTCACCTCGGGCGAGCAAGGCCAATGCTCGACCAGGTTTGGACGAGATGAATCTGGTTTCTCTGCTAAATATGTTTGGTGCCCGGGCATGGCCCCTAGTCAGACAGGCAAGGCCTATGCCCGGCCAGTTCTGGATGGGAATTTCACTGCCCGTTAGGCCTATGGGCCCCATGTTGATTATGTTCGTGTTTGGCACGTGATGCTGGCTCGTGCCTTGCTCGTGACCCGGCTTGGGCCGGGCATATCAAAGAACATTAAATATGTATAGTCAATTTGCATTTGTATATATATGGTTATATATATTGTGTTGTCTTTAATTAGTTCATTCCTTAATTTGAATCATTATATTTTTCTTGTATTTCAGTACTTGATTTGTTGAACATAACTAATTGTTGAGCTTTACAATCATCCCATGGAATCAATCAAGTTGAGCCGAACCAAACTGAATCAAACGATATTGAATCACGAGACGTACTCATTGCCAAATAACGAATTTTCCCCACGTTTTCCACTCAATCTCATAGTACCACCCAAACTACGTACGTTTTGTTCACTAATTAGATGACGAGGCATTTGGCTACCTTAAGAGAGTCATAGTTACTCCTGCCATTTAGCCGCTGTAACGCCCCGGAACTTTACATGATCGTTTGGCCAATATGATAAGCCTTAACGTGGAAGACTTCTTATACCTGGGTAGGCTAAGGTAAGGCCGAAACCCATGAGATGTTCGATTTACGCTCGTTAGCGTGTTAGAGTCTCTATTGCGCGATTTAGTATTGTTGAGAACTTGACTCTAGGGTGTTATCTTCCTTAATTATTGTTTACGGCCTGAGATATCCTAGGTCTTCGTGGTACTTGTTTGAATAAATGTTTTATCCTTATAATCATGTTTATAAAGTTTACATGGTCACGACGCTCAAAGTATAATCGTCGCCATAAGTTTGATTTCACAATTCACGTATCATTAACGTATCGCCTTTGGTACTTTGATCGCACTTAATTTTTGTTTTACATTGGGTACGTGTTTGAGACACTTCATTAGGCTTCTAATATGTTTTAAAACAATTATGTATGCTTGTTCGTTCGTTGTTTCAATCGTTGGATTGTCCTCATGTAAGTTTCGTCCGTTGTACGCCAGCTTACTACGGACCGATTTCGTACGCTGCAGAATTGTTTTGATCGAGGAACCCCCGAGAATTTTTTTTTTGGTTTGGGATTTTTAAGGCTTTTACTTAGACATTTACAGAGTGGCAGAAGAAAAAATCGCTGTCGCTTCATCGAACGGTGTTCAAACCGAGCCGCCGCAGTTGGACGCCAAGATCGTAGCGCGGTACTGTAGCAGACGAGTTTGCAGCAGTTTTTTCTTGATTTTTGTTGTGAAATGTCCATCCTACCCCCAACTAACCTCCCTCCTACACCCTTGCCACCCAATTGAGGGCATTTTGGTCCCCCTCACTCCCCTTATGATCAGATTTTTCCCCTTCCCTCTCCTCATTTTGGGCATCCACCATTAGAGAATAGAGAGAGAAAGTGAGGTGTGTTCATGGAGGTTTTCCTCGGCGATTCCCTGAGTTCCGGCTAACCGATCGCCGAGTCGAATATGCCATTTCAAGCCCTCGACGAATGGATTCTTTCCATCTGGTTTGTTTTCGCTCCTTTTGTTGTTTGAGCCACGATTAAGGTACGATACTAAATCCCCTTCTTTTCTCTCTAGACCATGTTGATGCTAGGATGTTAGAGATGTATTCCCCTTGATTTATTGTGTTAATACATGTCTAGATGACATGTTTATGATGGGTTTTGATTAGTGAACATGTGGATGGATTTGTTTGAGTTTATTGGGTTCATTGAAAGGATTGGATATGAAATTGTTAATTATTGATTTAGAAACCCGATGAAGTTGAAATCCCGAAATTGTGCCTTGCCCTAAATTTTGGTAATTTGTATTTTGACTCAATGGAGTCCAATATATGTTTAAGATGCTATTTTGAGCTCCTAGGATAAATTCCTACGACTTTTCGTGGTTCGTCTGACTTACGCTTAAGATCTCGAAGTTTTGATCGGGTGAGACCAAATGGGTGTTTTGTGATGAGTGATGGTTTAGGACTCCAATTGAAGTCCTTGGATGACGTTAGTAGGAATTTATTGCTAGTCAATGGGTTTTATATGATTTGGGTAATTAATTGTGGGACTTGTTGTTTGGATCTTAGGTCGAGACACGATAGTGCGTTGACTTAATTGAGGGTCGAATTATGCCCTTAGCGTTGTAGAAGGATTAAGATTGTAGTTAGACAACCGTTTTGTTGGGAATGTGAGGAGTGTACCCCTTGGACACTCGGTGATTTAAGACTAAAATATTAGTCTCAAACCATGAGTTAATGCCTCTAATAAATATTGAGTTGGTTGGGTTTGGTCTCATTTATATTAAGATGGTATTGTGAACCTAGTGAGGAGCGACCTCAATACAAATGTTGAATTTAGACTCAAAGGAGACGATTAAAGATTTTGTTAACACGTGAGTAATAAGTGTTTGAATCTCTGGGATTTGAGGCGGGTTGGTCTCGGTTGGTTTGATCATGGGGTCATGTTGTAAGTGTATTAAATGACACCCAGTTGATAGTCTTTGAGAATGAACATTTTGAGAACCTTAACTAAATTAGTCGGTTATTTAGTTGAGCCATGAAAATTGGGTTTATGTTGACTTAAGATAAGAAACTCGTGAGAGTCATTTGGGCGTGCATAATAGGGCACGGATTACTAGAAGACTACTTTAGAGTCTTTATGTTTGGCATGACGGTGAATCGACGGATGGACAACCATGCCGGTTGAGATGTTACTAAGTGTACTTAGTGGGCACTTGTGGCGTCGACTAATGATAGTCATGTTACGCTTTAAGCATGGGTATGAGTGTTTAGATGTATACAGTGTGAGAAATAAGGACTAATAGATGCGACATAAAATTAAGGGTAAGGCTGAGGTATAGTCTTGTTTGGAATTTAATTTAAGGCTACTTAGTAGTCTTAACGGGTTTAAATTAAGGGTCTTTGAAGAGCGTCGACAAATGCTTGTTTTGAACTAAATGCAAAGTTTGATTTATGGTGCAAGGTCAAGTAATTACGACCTTGGCATGTTTATTTTGGGGATTATGGTAGACCTCCATAAGTAAGGATTGTTCTTAGACTAAATGACTAGTCTTAATTTTTGGTTTGAGGTGAGAATTAATGAATTACCTCGGTGTGTGTGAGTATTTATTTATGACATGAATATTTTTGTTGGTCATATAAAAGAGTGTGAATCCTACTTGACTGGATCGATTGGGGACTCAATCCGGATTTTATGATGTTATACTTGAGAAAAATGAAGAACTTGATATGGTATATGGTTAACAGGCTAAATGATTAGTCTTGCTATGTGTGTTATAATTGCAATAACATGCTCGTATGTGATATTAAATTACCTTCCTGTATGTGTAAGGTATATTGTTTAAGTAGGAATACTAACCTGCTTGACATGATAGGGTGATCGGGGATTGGAGCCTTGTTGAGTTTGGTTTCGACGAGGTCATCGGGTATTGAGGCCTTATCAGGTTTTAGTGTGGTTAGTCAATGATGGGACGACACATCGTCTTCACGAGTTATGGGACTCGTGATTGCGATGAAATCGTCGTATCGAAAGACTAAGGGTCCCACAGCGCCTCCACTGCGGTGGAGAAGTAGCTGTCCATTGTTCATAGTAGGAAAGCATGACCTTGGAAGCTATGGCACTTGAGAGGTGGTCTCAAGGCCGACGATACCAAGGAACCGGTATCGGGAGCACTTGTGATTGTACACGTGATTTGCAGGACCAGCGCGACAGAAGAGAATCAATGAAGTGTACCTTCGTTCAATGGGTTTGTTTGGATTAGAGTAGTAAACTCTAATTTATGTTGAGATTTATATGTATGCTCATGATCATCATACTGTTGCATAAATGATTTTTGAAAGGAAAGAAATAGGTTAATTATGGTTTATGCATTTACTTGAATATCATTATACGACATGAAGGTTTTGGAATCCAGAAATGATAGAAAGGGAAATTTTGAAGTATCGAAACTGATCGATGTATTTTATACGTCGATTTTATATTCTTCTATGACTTAAATTATGCTATTTCATGAGGCTTTTGGCTACTAATATATGTTTTCGGTGAGTTTTGTAAGTTTCAGAGTTTTTAGTGAAAATATGCAAAACTCCGAGGGTTTATATGCAAATTCTAAGAAGGGCCAAAGAGGAAAAATGAAGAAGAAAGCAAGCTATCACTACGGAGACCTTGGATGCAAGGTGCATCGGACGCTGCGGCAAGTAAGGTAGGCGGTATGGATGAGAAGCGAAAATCAAGACCGAGATACACTTGAGACCTTGCGGACGCAAGGTACTCAACACCTGCCAAGGTGGTCGAGAATCTGGGTATTTCGTATTTTCACACAGAGGTCGATTGGATTACAACTCCAGGAGTATATATTGAAGTCGGATCTGAGTACGGAAAAGAGGAAAAATTTGGAAGCAGTCTTAGGTAGATTTTAGGTAGTTTTTAGTCACTTTCCTAGTCCTCGATCTCCCCTCCCCGTACAACGCCATCCTCGGCGCATCATCTCAGGCCAAATTCCGAATGGTCGCATCAATGGCCCATCAGCGGGTCAAGTACATGACCTCGTTCGGGGTAGGGGTCCTAAAAAATGATGCTCACACTACCCTGGAATACCTCATCAATGAGAAGAAAGAGGCGAGAGAAGAGGTTGAAAAGTGGGAGGGGGGAAAGAAGGATGAACAAGTTTCCAAACTAGCCCGAGGGCTCGATGGAGAGAGCTCTACCCCGTAGCAATCAAATCAAACCAAGGAAATTGGCCCGCGTCAGGAAGAAGGAACATCGAGCGCCGAGATCAAAAAAGCGAGATTGGCGGCCTTGATGTGAGAGACCATCGATCTTACTGACCTATGGAAGATGTAGAGGAAGTTATCATAAACTTCAACTACCCCGACCAAAAAATCAAGGTGGGAATGGAAATAGCGGGCGAAGAGAGAAAAGCTATCATCGAGTTCTTAAGAAACAACACGGACGTCTTCGCATGGCAGGCCGAGGATATGGAGGGTATTGCCGAGGAAGTAGCGGTTCACCAATTGAGCATCAATCCAGCATTTGTACCCATCCAGCAAAAGCCGAGGTATTTCTCTCCTGAAAAACAAGATACAATTAAGGAGGAAATAACCAAACTGCTACGAGCCGAGATCATAAGAGAAATCCACTACCCCATGTGGATCACAAATGTTGTGATGGTCAAAAAGAACAATGGGAAGTGGAGGATGTGCGTTGACTTCACCAACTTTGAATTAAGCATGCCCAAAGGCGGTACCCCTTGCTAGGATAGATCAGTTGGTCGATTATATCTCGGGATACAAAATTTAAAGCCGTGGGCGCTTACTCGGGGTACCACCAAATCGAGGATGTGGAAAGAGGATCAAGGGAATCTGACTTTAGAGCGGCGGAGTGCACTCTACTGCTACAATATGATGCCGTTCGGCCTAAAATATGCAGGGGCCACTTACTAGCGAATGGTAAACAAAGTTTTTGGGGACCAGTTAGGGAGAAACATGGAGGCCTACATAAACGATATGGTGATTAAGACGAAGGAAACAGGCCACATAGACGACCTCAGAGAAACCTTTGCAAACCTCAGAAAGAATAAAATGAAGCTCAATCCCGCCAAATGTGCCTTCGGCGTAACGGCGAAGTTTTAAGGGGTACATAGTAAGCGTGGCATTGAGGCAAATCAGAAAAAATAAAAGCATTAAGCAGAGATGAAGGTCCCAATATGCATCAAACAAGTGCTTGACGCACACTCTGAAAAAACTCTCAATTAGCAAGGCCAATTTACCAAGGAAATATAAATCCAAGGCAATTCCCAAGGAATTTACCTAGGAATTATATTTCCTAAAATTTTCAAGGATATTACTAAGGAAATTAGTTTCCTTGGTGAACTCTGACGGATTTATCTAGGAAACAAATTCCTAGGTAAATTTACAAGGAAATTACCAAGGAAATTAATTTTCATGCCATTTTCTGATGAATTTAGTAAGGAAAGATATTCCTTGGGAAATTTATAAGGAATTTACCATGGCAAATACAGCCTAGGTAAATTTCCTTTTTAATTTCCTTGGCAACCTATATTGACCTCTAAAAATATGGGGGGAAACTTTCGCTCCAAATTTAGCAAGGAAATTGTTAAAGAAATAATTGCTTCGAAATTACCAAGGAATATTTTTCTTTGGCAAATTTGGTGAATTAAATTTTTTTGGGCGCCAAACTTCCCTCCAAAATTACCAAGGAATATATTCCTTGGCAATTATCGAAAGCCTTAAAATAATTTGGTGGGAAGATTCCCGCCGGAATTGCCTAGGAAATTACCTAGGAATAAATGGTGAGGAATTTATTTCCTTGGTGAAATCCTTGGTGTTATTTATGTGTGTGTATATATAATATAATTATGTGTGTGTATGTAAAAAACATTTACATATATAGTAAGTAAATGCATTATAATTATTCTCAGTAAGAAAATACTATAAGTTTATAATCATATTTATTATTAAATATCTTTAAACACTAATATATATATATATATATATATATATATATATATATATATATATAGACACACACACACACACACATACATTACATATATCTTAATTACTGATCGAAGACGGCCATGTATAAGTATTTATAAAAATGCTAACAAAAATCAATTTCCAATAACAAATGATTCATGTATAAAATTTTCAAGTTCGCTTCAGATTTTTTGTAATACAAAATTAACAAAGTAGTTAAGTAGAGTGAGTATGAATTTGTATATGGAGACCTCTTATCATTTCCTTAAAAGAGTATCATGTTTGATCAAACACGTAAATTAAGGAAGATATAATTGACTATATTATAAATTTTAAGAGGCTATTCATATGACCATAAATATACAAACATGGTCTCCGTATCAGCATGCTTCACGGGATGGAGAGTTCTTGATGAGATGAGAGCGTGATATGACACTATTGCATAATCAAGTAAAGGAGATGTAGCCGAATGATAGTTGAATTGTTCGAATTGGTATAACAGTTAGATAAATATGAACTCTAATTTCACAAGAACATATCAAACATGAGACGCGAAAGAACGACGATAGTCCTGCTGGTCGGTCAATGGGTATCGCTCAGAGCAGCATTCCTGATGGACCACCTAAAAGAAAATTTTCTTTTATAATTAACATTTAGTTTTCAATGACTCAATTGGGCACATGACCATAAATATACAAGCGTAGTCTCCGTATCAACATGTTTCACGGGATGGAGAGTACTTGATGAGATGAGAGCGTGATATGACACTATTGCATAAGTAAATGATAGTTGAATTGTTCGAATTGGTATCCTTGTTAGATAAACATGAACTCTAGTTTCATATGATCATATCTGACATGAGACGCAAAAGAACGATGACGGTCCAATAGTGGGTCAATGGTTATCGATTAGAGAAGCGTCCATGACGGGCCGCCTAAATGAACATTTTCATGTACTAATATTTAGTTTTAATGATAATATTTGATCGATTGAATTTTTGAAATATTAAAAGATAATAATAGTCAGTTATATTAATTGATCGAATGTTTTATGTTGATGATTTAAGTGGAGTCATTGGCCATTTGGTGTAATCGGGATTTTGTTTCAAAGATGGGTTAGCACGTGAATACTATATTGTGGAGCTGGGGGTGCGGAGTGCACATTCACATAAGTATTTACGGGCTTGCGGGTGTAAATAATCAAGTATTTATTATTTCTTTTCGATTTATCGTTTCACAACGAATAACCCTTTCGGTGTGACCTGTTTTGCTAGTTGAATTCGGTTTTGACAGTTTTTTCTAGCAGTTTTTTTGGCAACTGTTGGGCAGTTTTATTTTTGTAACTGTCAAAAATTCGAATTCAAAGTACATACAAAACACAAAAGGAAACCGATAGATAAACTTGGTGTTTTTGTATGAAAATAGAATGGAAACTCCATCAGATTTCTATCATCTTTGATTTCGTCAATATAGACTAATACTCCATTAGAAATCTCGTTTTTAGTGTCGTAAGTGGATGACAATTGTAGCCTTATCCAACAAGAATATTCGTGTAACCCGGGGCATTGGAAAGAGATTAATAAAATATGCACTAATATTTTAAGCAATTTAAATATTCACAAAAAGTTAATAAAATAAGTTTCATTTATTAATTTATTTATAAAAGAATAAATCTTAGAAATACTAGTAATTAATTTATGTAAAAAAATAGTTTGTAATATTGATAGCTTTTTTTTTTTTTTTTTAAGGAAATACTTCCTTCCTAAAACAAAGAAAGCAATCAGTTTTTTCAACATTCGATTCATCTCTCCCTCCTTCCTACGCACACAAAGGCTCCGGCGGCCACAGGTAACTCTCGCTCTCTCTCTCTCTCTCTCTCTCTCTCTCACTCTTTATTGCCAAATTTGGGATTTCATGAAATATAGTGAGATATTTATTTCATTCTGCATTCCAGGAATTTCCCTTGCAAGGTTTGTGAAATATTTTTGCTTTCTATGAAATTGAGCTCTGTATGTGTCTAATCCTTCAACACTTTAGCTATGATTTCAATTCTTGTTTGAGATTTAGTTAGGGTTTTATACCATTGATTGATTATGGCTAATTTGGGCATGAGTGGGAAAGATGTAAGGTTCTTATTTTGTTATTTGAGGGGTTTGAGATTTCAATTCTTGTTTGAGATTTAGTTAGGGTTTTACTATCATATGAGATTTATTTTCTTTTGTCAGTTTTTTTTTTTTTTCTGATTCTTTCTCCAAGGAAAGAGGTAAAGTTGAAGGAGTTTTTGTGGGCATGAAGATGGAGCATATTACGCCCTTATGGTTTTGCCATATTCAACAACTAAAAGCACTCCAAATCCAATATAGTCCACTTAAGCTTGATTCACTCAAGCCTGACTCGACTGAACTTGATCATTTTTCCATGAGCCGAAACAAGCTGAAGATGCGATACTTGTATCACACTTGAGACTAAAGCCAAGATGTACGAGGAGAATGGTGTGAGGTAATTTTACAGCTATTCCATGCTAGCCTTAGCCCTTCCGTAATAGCCCATATGCTTGCATAAAAACGTTAAACCAAACAGTTGGGTTGAGTACCCTCTAAACTACCCTGTTGTGCAGTAGCTTGTGTATGTACTGGTTTGAACATTGATAGTTTGATACGAGTCTCACCCCAGCTCCGGCATCGCCATTTTCTACTCTTTGAGTGGAATCTTATGTCATGCCGCGGAGTCGGCTTCAGTATAGGATAATATTCTCTCACTAAACCATTAGGAAAAAGGAGCAACTTTTTCTCTAATAAACACATTTGAGATATTCTTTCAAAAAAAAATATTGACCCTAGGTTGACGGGACAAATCCTGACAAATTGTTTGACAGAATTTGGACAAATTGCAGGACAATGCTTACATAGAAATCCTGAAAAACGTCCTACAATGGCTGAGGTTGTGGCCCAGCTCGAGTATTCTTTGACATTGCAAGAGAGAACGAATGTTTCAGTGGTTGAGAGAGAACTTGGTGGTATAGCTTGAGGAGGGAGAGAGTGCTAGTAATACCAGGGCTTCTGACGACCAAGTGAAAGTGGAGTTTCCAACCCATCAGGAAAGTACCGCTGCTAATGGCAATAGTGGGTGGAAAGGCAGGGAACAAATTGACAGTATTGCTCCTCAGGGTCAGGGTGATGCTATGGCCGGACAGTCT
This sequence comes from Codonopsis lanceolata, assembly GCA_013146195.2. Taxonomy (NCBI): domain Eukaryota; kingdom Viridiplantae; phylum Streptophyta; class Magnoliopsida; order Asterales; family Campanulaceae; genus Codonopsis; species Codonopsis lanceolata. The sequence continues at coordinate 20,204 of JABEVN020002780.1, forward strand.
CAAATAAAGCAAGCAGGCATAATGACATTTACAAGGAAGCTACGTCGGTTACTCTTTGGCAAGGCTAGGATGACTGCTGGTAAATCCAAACCCTTATTCTGTACATGCACACAAACTCGTGTAATTAAGGATCTCTGTTTGAACTTTATGGCATTCTAAACTTCATCAAAAAAAAAAAAAAGGTCTGCAAGTTGTG
>JABEVN020002781.1:0-20404 GCA_013146195.2 Codonopsis lanceolata
AGGGATGTGTATTGACGAACATACGTTCGTGCCTATGCGATGGGGTTAAAATTGTAGATGACTGAACGATGCGGGATGCCGTTGTTCATGCTCGGTGATGTTGACTTGACTACTTGCGGTGGAAGAATTTTTCGAGAAAGCCGTTCTCCAATGACTCGAAATCTTCCATCACGGCGTTGTTCGAGCGATCAGCATCACTATCCTTTGCTTCGAGAATCGCCAAAATTATTGGCGTGGAATTCGGCGGCCCTACTTCACTTTCGGCGTTGAAAAGGCTACGGCATGGTCTACATGCGTGGCGAAAAACTCGAAGGAAGGCTGGCTGCTAAGGCTGAAGAGAAGTACGTTTGAAGATGATGCCTACTTTCTCGGCCATACGTTTGACAAAGTATGATCTTCAAGAATGGCACCCATGGCGTCATGACATCGGAAATTTTGGAATACACCTCTGCTGTCATCTTGAACAAGACTCAGCGGGCACAAATTTTATTTGACATGCTTTGTGATCTTCGTTCTTTGTCGAGAAGTCTTCGGCGAGCGGCCGCTTTGTTCGTCTTCTTAAGCTTGTCTCATTCGGGCCAACACTCGGTTCCATACTCGCCTCTTCGCTTTTGAGATGAAGAAAATCAAGCTATCCATCAATTCACCGCGCATTATCGGCACTCACAACTCACTTGATGAAAGAAGGCTCGGCAAGGGCTTCCTCCTACGCTCGTTGTCCACGCTTCGAATCCCCCCGCCACTTAAGGTCATCGGGATCAATCACGAGACTACCATAGACTCTCTCATGGCCAAGCGACTAGCAAAGCTATCGAGGAGGAGGCTGGCTGGCTGAAGGCTGCTCTTCCCAGGCTGCTTGCTTCCGACTCTCAAGCAGAAGAAAAGGATCTCTTACTCTTGAGGCCGGTTCCCAAGAAGAGAAAAACTTCTTCTTGAGGCAGCTACTTGCCAATCTGCTTTGGACCTCACGCTGGCGAAAAAAGTCTGGCTTTGTTGATCTGCTCGGCTCACGTACTGTGAAGAGACTGCGATCGATCTTTGGCTCTCGGTCACCATAGCGTAAGTCAAAACGCACCGAGCCTTACGAACCTTTCATTCCTTCATCCCACCTTCTTCTCATATCCTCTTCCTCCCCTCCACTCACTTCTTCAAGACCCTGGCTGGCTTTGGGGAGGAGCTTCTTGCCAGACTGCCTTCTTTAGTTCCTCTTGACCCTGGCATTTGTTGAGGAGGAGCATTCTTCTCTGCTCCCAAGCCAAGAAAGCCGGACTTCGTAAGAATGCGTGGCTCTATCACCCTCTCCACCTCAAGACTACATCCTTCTCCACCCCATTCACAGAACCCGTCTCACCTTTCTTCCGGACACCTCGCTTATATCCGTTGTTTTCAAACTACGCTCCATCTACCTCCTCTCCTTCCTTCTCTATGCGACCACTTCTCTCCTCTTGCCCTCATCTCTCTTCTTCTTTACCAATAGCATTTCAGAAATCTTCCCCCATCTCTCGATATCTTACCCCATCTCATCTCTTGATCTCTACCAAATTCTCTTTCCACTCATCTCCTCGCCACTCACTCTTTTCTCTTTGACTTCTCCTCCATATCGGACCTTCTCTTTTTCCTTCCTCTCCCCAACTTCATTCTTCTGCGGACTATCCCTTCCCTTCTTACCTCTTAGAAGCATCCTCTTCCTCACTCTGCTTCACCTGCATGCGGCTTAGCCAGCGACATTGAGGTTGATTCAAACCCTCTTCTCCTAATCACCTGCTTCATCTTCTTCTTCTCCAAACACGCTCCACAACCTTCCGCAGCCATATCTCCATTAACCTTAACCGCTTCTCACCTACTTTGCTCTTGATCACGCCGTTGGAGCCTTCGAGCAAACAACGACCGGCTCGCTCGGCTCCACAGGACCGTTTCTTCTATAGCGCAGCCAGTTGATGTGCTAACTTGACTACGGCACCTCAATGCTACTCATGCCACCATCTTTGACATAGGGAAGATTGTTGATCAACTAGTGAGCGACAACTTTGCTCGGGGCCTTCCAGCTCACGGGTTCCTAGTTCAAGATCAACAAGGTTTACGATCGAGGATCTTTGCACTCTCAACAAATCGGCATTAGGTGGCACGTTCAATGAGCTCAAAACAGGGATGGCTAGGGCGATTCTTAGCCGAAGGGAGGTTCTTGACTTCACCAATCTTCGCCTCGTCGAGCCGAATCTTCGGCTGGCTGGCTGGCTGAAACGCGGCGTAGGGTTGGTGCCATCGGGGAGGAGGAAGCTACTCACTTCTTGAATCAAGCCACGATTGAGAGCAGGCAGGCTAGAGAACGTCGGAATGAGAATCGAATGCGGGTTGGAGACTACTTAGAGCGAAGAGGCATCCATTACCTATTTTGATTACATTTGGTATTTTTTCGTATTTACGTTGTTAAACCATCTTTGCTTTGACAAAACTTCTGGCTGTTTAAGCGACTTGTTTAATCCACCGATGTCTCAAGTTTCTTTCAAAGTTTAAATTGCTTCTTACGATTATATGCTCAATTTAAACTTAGCGTTTAAATCTTTATATCTGCATACTTATAGATTTAAACCTTGCTCTTCTTAAGTACTTTGTCTTAATGTTTTTATCTGTAAAAGTACTTAGTATCTCTCTACTAAGACTTCTCTGCGAGAGGTATGTGCGCTCTTTTTATAAAAATTTCCTTAAGACATACTATTATCTCGATTGCATGATTCAAAATACGCTTTCGTAGGCGAGATGATGACATCAACCAAATAGGAGGAGATTGTTGATTCCTATGATTAGATTTGGTTGAGTCATCTTCGATTCTATTATACTGATGAGGCTAAAAGGTGCAGCGTGCCGATTAGTGTGGCAGCTTGTCTTAGAATCATTTTATTTAGAATAGTTTCTAAGTGTTAGTTCTTAGGCGCACAGACAGCAAGCCTACAGCGGCCCTTGAAGGACAGCGGACTTTGAAGTCTACTCAAATACAGAAAATCAAAATTGGCCAAAATCAAGAAACAATGACACGTGTACATCTATTTAGATATTTTTAAAATATCTAGTCATCATGTCTTCACCGAGATTATTTTTCAAGAAGTCAACTGCATGATGACAAGCTGTCGGGCGTATCTGTGAAAGCGAGGACATTACCGTTTTGGCTAAGAAGACTTTCAAGCTGCAATTGCATTGCATTACTACGTTTAGTAATGTCTTCTACACTGCATCTCGATGATTGTGGGCATTTCTTCACCAAAAGCGCAGTGCATTCAATGCAAAGGCGTTGGGCTGATTTATCTACGATTTTAATCCAGCGGTCAAAAGATCTCTTCTGGTATATATTCAAGTGTTGAAGATCACGAAAACAACTCTTGCGCTTTAAAAAACTCTCAAGCTTCATCTTCATCACTCAAGCATTCAAGAGATCAAAGGACAAGGGCTAACACTTCACCAAACTTTACGGCTGCCGGATCGCCATCTTAAATTCTTTCTCGGCTTCATTCGTTTGTCTTTAAAGCGTTCTTTAATTCGCACGTGTGGAGAACAATTATTTATTGATTGTCTCTCTCACCTTTATACACTTGGTTAAAAACTAATTTTGTACGATCCATTAGAGATCTAAATCATAAACCTAGTGGATAAACAAGTGCACTTTTAAAATCAAAGCTAACCACTTTGGTAGTGGATGTAGTACTATTCACGATGCGAACCACTTCAAATTCTGTGTGCGATTCAAACTCTTCTTATCTCTCACTTTAGCTTGTTTGTGTTTAATTGTTCGGTCTGTGTGCCTTAACGGCACCATAATCTCGAATCGATTTGTTCATTTGCTAAGCACTTCTATTCAAACCTTTTATAAATCTTTAAGAAGTGCTCTTAAAAGAAAAGTTTTATAAAAACATAACTAGGCTATTCAACCCCCCTCTAGCCTAGATTGAGACTATTTTGGGACAAACCATGATGCGCCGGGGGTGCATTAATTTTGAAGCAGATATCTTGGGAGTGACCTTCTTCCGTATAAATGGTGAACTTTAGTTTAGCGGGGGAATGCGGACTAGTGATGCGAGTGGCAGGGCATCGGCGAATTGATTCTATCTCGTGGCGGGTAATGGAGCGAGATAGAACCAATCGGGCGGTATTAACTTGGCATGATAGAGTGCGGTAGAGGATCACGAGTCCTCCATCTTCCTTCGACTTGATTTATGATCGAGTCGAGTCTCAAATGACTTCGAGATCTTTAGCTCCCCTTTGGAGAGCTTCTTACGGGCAACAATACGGGCTTCATATTCCGCAGTATTATTTGAACATTCGAACTCCAACCTTATAGCCGGCGGAGTATGAGAGTCGGCCAGGATCGATTAACAAGATTCCTATGCAAAGCCTCTTTTTGTTTGCGGCTCAGTCGAAGAACATACCTTAGCAGTGTCATGGTCAGTGATTTCCGGACACCTTCATCGGGAAACCGGGCTCAGTTGCATCTTTCGGCCTCCAGAGGTAGATCGGCTAAGTGGTCTACAATGATACGCTTCCTTTGATAGACTTGAGTGTGACATAAGTTATGTCAAACTCATTAAGAAAAAGGACCACTTGGCTGTCGCTAAGCGGTGATTGTTTACGAAGATGTATTTGATGGGGTCCATCACGGATATGAGCTTGATGGACCTTCCTTGGAGATAGGTTTTGAGCCTCCGAGTGGCCCGTGACTAGGCCGCTTTTTCCAGCAGCAGAATAATTTAGCTCGCTTCCTTGTAGCTTCCTACTTATGAAATATATGGCATTTTCAATGTAGGAATCTTTTTCTCTTGGGCGAGCATAGCCCCTCTTGATGTTAATGTCTGCGTGACGGTTAAGTATATGAGGAGAGGTTTATGTGTATGGGGTGGAGCTAGCACATGGGGATTGGTAAGGTAGGCTTTTATTTTCTCGAAGGCTAGCTGGCACTTTGCGTCCCAGACTTGGTCGGTATTCTTTTTTAGGAGTTTAAAGAGGGGCTCACAGGTGGTGGTCAGCTGTCTGATGAAACGGTTGATGTACTGCAACCGGCCTAAGAAGCCTTTGACTTCGGTGAAGTTTTTGGCTGTGGCATTTCTAGGATGGCTTTGATCTTTGCTGGCTCGATCTCGATGCCTGGCTCAGTTACTAAGAATCTCAGGACCTTACCTCTGGTAACCCCGAATGTGCATTTGGTGGGGTTAAGCTTCATCTGGTGCTTCCTTAGTCTTTCGAAGAACTTCCGAAGATCTTTAATGTGAGCACCGTAGGCGTCGCTGGAATGCACGATCATATCATCAACATAGACCTCCATCTCTTTGTGGATCATGTCGTGGAAGAGGGTGGTGGCAGCCCTCTGGTAAGTGGCTCCGGCATTCTTCAATCCAAATGGCATGACAGTGTAACAATAAGTTCCCCAAGGAGTAGTGAATGAGGTCTTCTCCTGGTCTTCTGCTGCCATTTTGATTTGGTTGTAGCCCAGCATGCCGTCGACGAAGGATCGAACTTTGTGAGCTGCGACGGCATCTACCACAATATCAATGTTGGGTAGGGGGAAGTCATCTTTGGGCGACGCTTTGTTGAGGTCGCGGAAGTCTACAGATTCTAACTTTCCCATTGGGCTTTGGAACGGTCACTATATTGGACAGCCAGGTCGGGTATTCAACTACCCGAATGAAGTTGACGCACAGCTGTTTCATGATTTCTTCTTTGACTTGTAGTGACCATTCTGGCTTGATGCGGCGGAGCTTCTGTTTGACTGGGCGAGCATCCGGATATGTGGGAATCCGGTGCTCGATTATAGCTGGATCTAGGTCGGGCATATCTTCGTAGGACCAGACAAAGATGTCTACGAACTCTTTGAGGAGATCAATGAGTGCCTTTCTTTCTGGACCTTGGAGGTAACTGCCGATTCTGATCTCTTTGACTTCATTGTCCAGCCCAGGTTGATAGTGGACGGTCTTGACATCTGGCGATGAATGGCCTGTTTACGGTACTCGGCCCGACTTTGCAAGCTCAAGCAGATAACTTTTATCTTTTGGGTCCATTTTATTAAATGACTCATTATCATATTTATTATCTTTTAATGCGTCTTTTAAAGTAGGTACAACTAAGGAACAAGCAAAGACATTTATATTATCATTAAAAGCATACTGTATAGGGGTTATTACATTGTTGAGGACATGGGTTTGAGATCCTCAACTATAGGTAGCGGATTGGTAGATGACCAATCCGTAAAGCTAGGGAAATGAGCGGAGATAGTATATCCGAAGCGGTCTACCATGTCTGCGGGTGTCAGGAGCGGACCGGTCGTGGTGTACCAATTCTGCAGAGGCTTATTAGAAATAGACTCGAACTCAGCAGGGAGCTTTTCATAATCAGCGCCTCTGTCTATCATACCCAGAAAGCTGTCTCCTTTGAACACTTATTGGAAACTCCTTTATTGATCAACATTATTTTACAGCACCTTTATTCATACTTAATTTAAACTAACTTGCTTTTCTTAGACCTCCTTGGCTTGACTTGTTTCAAAGATTTTCGTACCTGCCACCGTAATTTCCTTGTTGTCGATGAGATCCTGAATGGCGTCTCTGAGCATGTAGCACTGATCGGTAAGATGACCGCTGCATTGATGATACTCACAAAACTGGGCATGGTTCCAGGTAATGGGTAACGGTTTGGGTGGACGATAATTGTCTATGGGTTTTAGTATCCCATGGGCACATAGTGTTTGGAGTATTTCGTATCTTGGGGCGGGTAAGTCATCGTAATGTCTTTCTTTTCGACTCCTTGGCTTTGATATATGGCTAGGTCGGGTTTTGGTCAGGCAGCTGAGCGGGGTTTTCTTTTTTGGATATAGTTGGAGCGAAATTGGCTTGCCTGGACCTGGGCCCAGTAGGGATTCTTTTTCTGGTATGCAAATGATTCTTTTTAAGTTCCCCGGGATCATGTGGAAATAGGTATCTGAAGGATCAAAAGGGGAATGATTCTCTTGGTCGTGGTGATAGGCATTCAGGTGGGGAGGATCAAGGCTGATTTCTGGAGAATATGGGTTAGAGCTATGAGCATTAGAAATCATATTTCCTTGAGCAAGGAGGTCATCACCGGATTGGTAGCTGGCATTTGATGGTTTTTTGGAGGCTTGGAAAAGGATATTTTATGTGGTATCAGGGGAGTTTGTTTCAGGAGAGTGGGAAGTATTAGGAGCATATTCTGGAATTTTGGCCTTTTGCGAGAAGACGACAAGAGTTTCTGAAAAACTGGCCAAAAGGTCACTTATCACCTGATCCATTATTCTTTTTGCATGGGCGTCCAGTTCCTTTCTTAACCAAGCCTCAAGCCCAGGAGGAGGTGCATACGCAGGAGTTTCCCCTTCTAATTCCCAGCTATTCCAGTTGTCGCTGTCCCCTGTCATAATTAGTTTATTCTTGGCTGCCATATTGCTCGGATCTGTACCCTCTGAACTGATTCTGCCCTTGTCTGATCTGAAACTGATACCCTCTGATCTGATTTCTACACTACTTTCCCGTATCAACATGTAGACACCCCAATTTCGTACCCCTGGTATGTGACATGACATAAAATATCAAGACCTGTTAAAACATTAACAAATGTCAAGTTACAGGGTCAAAAATGCAAAAGAACAAAGCAGGATGCGCAAAAGGACAAACTGCAGGGACCTGGATGCTCAAAAAGGACCAAGTTTGGAATTTGGGCGTGGCTCCCATTATATTTGGGCATGGCGCCCAAATATAAGGAGGGTGGCGCCCAATTCCAAATCCCCAGCCACTGTTCATCAAAGATTTGCCGTAAAATGCAATTCATTTAGCGCGCGGTGCAACCGGTTGATGCGCTTGAGAAGATTTTTAATTCCACCGATGTCCCAGCTTCAGCCTATAAATAGAGGCACCTGGCTCCTCATTTCAGCACTCCTTCTTCGCGTAAAGCTTCTCCGTGTTAACGTTACACTGGAGAATTAGAGAGCGGTGTGAGATAGTGAGAGATCACCTCCAAAGCCTCGAAACTCTGCCAAACTTCCTCCAAACACAAATCCAACCGATAGAAGTATACCTTAGCCCCCTAGCTAGGTATCCACCCTTTTTCCCCGGTCCAAAAATCGTGGAAAGAGCAGTTGCTCTGCCCGATTTAAAAGGCCAAATCAGCCTAGTAGTAAGCCGTTACTCTGCCCGATTTCAGCCTACTTCCAGTCAAACAAACAACCAAACACAAACAGTTACCCTACCCCGATCCCGAGGCCGAAAAGTAACTTTCAGAGCAGTCATGCTGCCCAAATTCACACAACACACAACACACAAACACACAACTTCAACTTTAAAAAAAAAGACTCTCTCTCCCCGAGGGACAGAGCGAGCACACCCCTACGCTGTCTGTAAGTTTTTATTTTTAAGTCTTTCATTTATATGTAAAAGTATTATTTCCAGTCCGGCCCAATGTAGCCATATAAGCAGTTGTGCTGCCCGGATTTAATTAGGAAATAGTACTAAATGTAGTCGTTATTATGGCAAAATGTTTTTAGATAGGTTTGTAATTATTTACTTTATTTATTCAGTAAAGTCATTATTTGTAAATGTATTATTTTCGGTCCGGTTCAATATCAATATATAAGCAGTTATGCTGCCCGGATTTATTTAGGAAATAATACTAAACGTAGCCGTTACTATGGCCAAATATTTCCAAGTATATTTGTAATTGTTTGTAAAAGAGGTCATGCAAGTCCAGTAAATAATATAGATGTAATCGATGTATTTGTAGGCGTTAATGCTTTATTTATCTGTTTAATAAATATAACAAAAAGCATACTTTAGCCAAAACCGTTTTGAGACCGAAAGGGTGAGTTGGGTGCCTAGCACCTTCCCAACTCGTAACTTAGCCTCCGAACCCGTTTTCATCTCTCGGTTTTCTTTTTTCTCGTTTTGCTTTATTTTTGCCTTAAAATAAAGATGGCGACTCTAAAAACATTTTGGATCCAGTGGGGCCTCGCAACATCTTTCTTTGCACTTTCACGTTCTCCCCTAAAAAAGGGAGAATGGGAATGGAAAGGTGATGTATTCCTATGTCCTGGTATCCCCTAAACAAGGGATAACTTGACGTAGAAAACCCAAAGCACTCATAGTGATCCGAAATAGGCCATAAGGCTATTTTCATAAAATCCATAGTGGGGGCACTGCAACATTCCTTCCTTGCACTTTCACGCTTTTCCCTAAAAAGGGAAAATGGGAATAGAAGGTGATGCCTTCCCATATCCTCGATATCCCCTAAAAAAGGATAACTTGATGCGGAAACCCATAGCTCCCATATTGGATCAAAAATCCACTAAAGGCAACCGAGGCGCATTCAAACGCTGCTATTCCGGCAAACACTCCTCCGCACTTTGATTTCGTCCTCCCATAGAAAAGGGAGGCTGGAATGGGAGCAGTGGATGTCACCGCATCCGCACGGACGCGCACCCCTATCCAAGGGCGCGCGGGGCGCGGGAGCACCCATCCCGGGAACCCACACAACCGGCCAGTATTATCTCTGCCTTTCCAAATTCGGGCCAGGTTTCTAAGGAAAATGGGGTTTTGGAGGTATCAGAAGGCTGGCTGGAGGCTATCTGGGCTTGGAGTACAGCGTGCCTTTTTATTAGTATATATTTTATTATTATTTCTTTTTTTTTGTTCCCTACAATTGACCGGATAAGCACTGCTTTATTTTGACAAATCGTGACTTCTCCTCGAACAATGGACTCTTTCTCCGAGTATAGGACCAACGTATTCCACCCGCCTTCGACTCACTAGACGGATCGTCCTGTCCCAGCGAAGGGTCTATACTCTTTCCAGGATCCACCATCTGAAATGGTCTAGGTCGAGCATCTGAGAATTATAAGTCAGCCCCTGTTTGTTATTTATATATATTTTTTTTTTGTGCGCACTTATTATATTATTTTTGAACTTGCGCATTTATATATATATATATATATATATATATATATATATATATATATATATATATATATATATATATATTTTGATGATTTTTTTTTTGACGTGGCTCATAATCCAGAGATACAAAAACTGGTCGGTCTGTGAAGTGTCCTGAGAATCTATATGCATTCTAATGTTGGCTTATGCAGTGGGTATGCTGGCCATGGTGTAGGGTAAGAGTTCAGAATATTCCTATATGCGTGCACGTGTGTGCGGTATCTAAAAAGCAGTAAAGTCTTTATTTATTTACAGTTATATGAACAGAAAAATAAAGCAGATATGTCATGTCTTGCTGTTATGTGTGGATTTTCTCGGCTTTTTATTTTTGAGCACAAACAAGCAAACACACCATTTTAAGAAATAGAAAGAAATGTGGGGAAACTATCTATCCCTATTAATTACAAATTTTGGTCCTATGTCCCAAAATAAAATGACAGAATGAATGCAGATATGTATAAATGTATAGAATAAAATGAAAAGGAAAATAAACTGAAAGAAATAATAATATAGAGCCGGAAATAAAATAAAGCCCCGGCTCTTTTTGTTGTGCTGCCCGAATTTATTTGTAAAATATAATATATATATATTTTTTTGACTTTTCGAATTTATATATATATATATAATTTTTTTTTGATTTTTTTAATATTCTTAAACACACCTGTAACAGTTATCGGAACGAAACTGCTGCAAGATGGAGGATCATATCCACAAATATAGACACGGATGTATAGGAACACTATATTCAAATGCGTAAATTAATATAACAAGCATATAGTGCAGTCAGAAACAAATAAAAACAAAAAAGTTTTATTTTATGAGTCTAGCCCTCCATTTTATTTAAAATAAAACAACTCCCCAGCAGAGTCGCCACTTTGAGGTTCCCGGGGATGTGCCCCCGCGCCCCGCGCGCCCTTGGATAGGGGTGCGCGTACACGTGTGGATGCGGTGACACCACTGCTCTCGTTCCACCCTCCCTTGTTTAGGGGAAGACGAAATCAAAAGTGCGAGAGGAGTGCTGTCTATGTTAGCACGTTGGAATGTGCCTCGGTTGCCTTTAGTGGATTTTGTATCCAATATGGGAACTTATGGTTTCCCGCATCAAGTTATCCCTTTTTTAGGGGATACCAGGATATGGGAATGCATTACCCTTTCATTCCCATTTTCCCTTTTTAGGGGAAAACGAAAAGTGCAAAAAGGATATTGCGACGCCCCACTATGGATTTTATTAAAAATAGCCTTATGGCCCGTTTCAGATTACTATGAGAGCTTTGGGTTTCCCGCATCAAGTTATCCCTTTTTTAGGGGATACCAGGATATGGGAATACATCACCCTTCCATTCTCATTCTCCCCTTTTTAGGGGAGAACGAAAAAGTGCAAAGAAGGAGTGTTGCGAGGCCCCATTGAATCTGAAAGTTTTAGAGTCGCCATCTTTATTTTAAGGCAAATAAAGCAAAACCAAAGAAAAGAAAAATAAACCAGAGAAAAAGAAAACGGGTTCGGAGGCTAAGTTACGAGTTGGGAAGGTGCTAGGCACCCAACTCGCCCTTTCGGTCTCAAAAGTGGTTTTTGGCTGAAGTATGCTTATTGTTATATTTATTTAGCAAATAAATAAAGTATTAAAAGACAGGAAATTAAAACAAATACATCCATGGCTACATTATTTACGGACTCGCAGCCATTTCCTTACAATAATTACAGACATATTTAAGAATATTTGGCAATTATAACGGCTCTTTTACATAGTATTTCCTATTCTAATCCGGGCAGCACAACGGCTTATATTGGCTACATTGTGCCGGATTTAAATAACAACTTTAAAAATAAAAAGACAGAAAAGTAAATAAATAAAATAAGTAACGCCCTTAAAGGCTTTACCTTTTAGAGCGGTGGTGTGCTCGCTCTGTCCTTCAGGGAGAGGGAGTCTTTTGTTGTTTGTTGTGTGGTTGTTGTTTTGATTTGGGCAAAGTGACAGCTTATTTTGGTAGGTTTTGGCCTTTTTGGTTGGGCGGAACCACGACTTAGTTTTTTGGTTTTTTAGCTCGTTACTCGGGTATAGTAACGGCTTACTTTGGGATTTTTGGGCCGGGAAAGTGAGGTGGACACCTAACAACTAGGCTAGGGATCACTTATAACCTATGAGTATTTATTTTGGCGGAGTTTGGACGGGGTTTGGAGACTTTAGGGGCTTCCACTCACCTATCTCACACCTCCGTACTAATATTTTCGAAGGAACACGGAGAGAGTTTCGTTGCGATTTTTTTATCACGAACTGAGCAACTGAAATGAGGAGCCGGGGTCTCCTATTTATACTTGAGAAGCAGGGATCCATCGAGCATTTTGGAGTTTGTTCAGCCTGCATTGATCAGTTGTACTGTGAGCTTCAAGCCTTGCACCTTCCATTCTCTGAGAGAGAGCTACAGTGATTTCCATGGTGCGGCCAAGGAGTCCCTTGGTGCGGCACCAAGAGAGGCATGTCGTGGCACCAAGGTCCTTGGTGTGGCACCCATGCTACTGTTTGAGTTTGTTTTTTCACACTTTCACCCCCCGCAGTTCACTGTTTCGCGCATCCTGCTTTGCCTTTCGCATTTTTAACTCTTGTAACTTGACATTTGTTAAGTTTTGACAGTTCTTGATATCTTATGTCAGAGTCACATACCGGGAGTACGAAATTGGTGTGTCTACAGAAACCACATGTAATTCATTATGCTAGTAGGACATTGAATGATGCACAACTTAATTATACAACCACAAAAAAGAATTTTTAGCAGTTGTGTATGCATTAGAAAAATTTAGACCATATTTGTTAGGATCAAAAGTTATTATATTTTATGATCATGCAGCCTTAAAGTATCTTTTGAGTAAGAAAGAGGCAAAGCCTAGACTTATAAGATGGATGTTATTATTGCAAGAATTTGACATTACTATTAAAGATAAAAAAGGAACGAAAAACGTCGTAGCCGACAATTTATCTAGGTTAGAATTTTCACCTTTACTTGAACGTCAATTTCTTGACAATAAAATTCTTGTAAATGAAGACTTCCCCGATGAACAATTATTAGCAGTTAAAGGCCATTTTTCTAGTAGTGCATCAAAATACGTTACGCACAATGTCGCTGGGAAGCCATTAGCGACGGAATCTATCCTTAAGAGATGAATTGTTTTATAAAAAAATATGTGAAATCACTAAACCAAAAACTCTCACAAGACAACAAGTTTTTGAGAGCAAAACCCACAAAAAAACAGGTAAAGAAAACGTGAGATTAAAAAATCAACTTCCAAGAAACCCGTAGGAAGACAAACAATTCCAGCAATTTCAATGTAGTTCCGAATGTAGCTTCTCCAGTTGCTGCATTCGGAACTGCATTCACTTTCAGCAAATCTGGAATTCTAAATTCTCTCTTTACGATCTGAATATGCTGCTATTCTATGCTCTGCAATCTCTCTTCTTCTGCACATCCAAGCCTTCAGCAGTGTCTCTTATTTATATCATGAAGGAGACCTACACATAAAGAAGGAAACAAACTTCAACACACTAAAGGATTAGGAGTTAGAATTTGTAATCAAATAACCTTCCTTAATTCACTAGATTTCATTACTGAACTGCCCGGCCCAATAGGCCCAAGCTAGGGGTCACGTGCCAGGTAGACCAACGACATCCGAGCAAGCGAGCAAAGCGTTGATCCTTATTAAGATGTCAGCGAGTTGGGGGCTCAACCAGCGAGTAGAATTGAGGTGCGAGCATGATTTGCTATGCTCGCCAATATGAGAGCTGCCATCAGTTGAGGACGGTTATGTCCGAGCAAGAGTTCCAGCTAAGTTGAGGACGGTTATGTCCGGAAAACTCTCCATTCGAGTCGTTGTAATTAATAGGGAAGTTAATGTGGCAGTAATGTGTCCGCCATTAAGCCCATGATCTATGATGGGCAGTTATGGGTAGTTATGAGCAGTTTCAGACCGTTATGCTTTCCGGCATTTATATAAACTTCAGGAAATAAAGGCAAAAGGTACGCGCAATCATATTCTCTAGCTGAAACTCTGCTAAATTGTTTCCTTATTTTTGCTGAATCTTGTACTGATTCTTACGCCAGAGGGCCTTTACAGGGAGTGCCCCTGCCTAGTTTATAGTCTCTTGTTTTTATCGCAAAGTTGGGCTTTGAGGATTAAAGGACACGTTGAAAGCCAGATGTTCAGATTGGGCTTTTACAGTGCATCCGGAATTTCTTGGATGCATCAGTTGGTTCCATTACCGGGAATCGAACCCGGGTCTCCTGGATGAATTCCGGATGCACTGTAAAAGCCCAATCTGAACACCTGGCTTTCAACGTGTCCTTTAATCCTCAAAGCCCAACTCGCGATAAAAACAAGAGACTATAAACTAGGAAGGGGCACTCCCCTTCCTCAAGAATCAAGATAAGATTCGAAAAATGAGGAAACAATTTAGCAGTAGTTTCACTAGAGAATATGATTGGCTGCATTTTGCCTTTATTTCCTGAAGTTTATATAATTGCCGGAAAGCATAACGGTCCGAAACTGCTCATAACTACCCATAACTGCCCATCATAGATCATGTGCTTAATGGCGGACACATTATTGCCACATTAACTTCCCTATTAATTACAACGACTCGAATGGAGAGTTTTCCTGACATAACCGCCCTCAACTTAGCTGAACTCTTGCTCGACATAACCGCCTCAGCGATGGCAGCTCTCATATTGGTGAGCATAGCAAATCATGCTCACACCTCAATTCTACTGGTTGAGCCCCCAACTCGCGACATCTTAATAAGGATCAACGCTTGCTCGCTTGCTCGGATGTCGCTGGTCCGCTCGGCACGTGACAGGCTTGGGCCTATTGGTCGGCGCTCAAGAGTCCCTTACTCCTTGTCCACTAGTATTCATGCTCGTGACGAGGAGAAATTTTAAAAGATCAAGGAACATCCTCCAAAATAATCAAAATTTTCAAATGCACATTCCAAATAATTATGGAGCCAAAACCCGAAATGAACGATTACCCAAAAGACATTTTAAAGAATCGTTTTTTTAGAAGTTATGTCGTCAGCCGCCAGCTCTGAAAAGACATGCCCAATTTTCCACACCACATTTAATGCCGCCTCGCTCACAGTGCCCCGTAATTCGAGCCCAATGATGGCATCCTCCAAGCGCCGGTTTTGTGGAGTATAAAAGACCTAATTCCTTTCTTTCAAAACTTTTACCTCCCCTAAATTCCTCTAACATCTTGAAAAAACTACCGGCGCATCTACAAATTTCCATCGAAGGCGAAGATCAAGCTTCAATCTTTACCAGCAATTTCAAGCACGAAGTCGAAATCCATCACTAATATCAGGTACTTTCACACCATTTTCATTTTCTCCATCACCCTTTCTTCTTTCGATATTGAATTAGGGTTACGTTTATGTTTAAACCCCTTTTCAATTCAAACGGATTACCCAAATATGTTAACACTAAAGCCCCCACTTCATCTTATCATGCCCCTGTATCTATTATCCGCCTCAAACCAAACCATGGGAATCGAGAAATTTATGATCGGTGCCCTGTTCACTGATCTCACAACCTGTTTGCCACATTCTCAATTTCACTTATGTCGTTATATCCCGCCCGGTCAATGTTTAACCCGCACTTCTCGATTCCTCTTCCTGTAGGATGTCTAGCGAGGGAACTGTATCGGAAATTGAAGGCCAGAGTTACGATCACGGAGCTCCAATAGAAGACCCACCATCTTCGAGTTCAAGCTATGAAGAAAGCGAGCAAGAGGAAGCTACACTGATTCCTCGCTGACGAAGAGCTGCACAATCGGACGAGTAGACTATAAATGATGGCTTCCATAACTCTTCTGAACCAGCGCAAGTAGAAATTCCTTCCTATCCGAACAATCAATTGCCCGGACCTAGTCAAACTTCCTCCATTCCTATCGCTTCATACTCTCCTCCTTCCATTAGATGGGAAGATTTGAATTCCGAGGAAGAAGTAAGCACCTGGTTTTACTCCCTACGAATTGACCCACAGCATTACCGAGTCCGTGCCTTCGACTTGGACATAGACACCAAAGGCCATAATTTTCAAGGGGATAATATGGTGTTCTATTTTGATTTTTTCTTGGTCGGGCTTCGTCTCCCCCTTGACCCATTTATCGTAGAATTTCTGAACGCCTCCAATACTCTCCCCTGTGACTTGACCCTAACTACCGTTAGATTTTTAGTATCTTTCACCGTTGCTTGTAGGTCGCTCGGGTTTGAGCCCGATATGACCTTGTTTCGAAAGTTCTTCCTTCTCTCTTTAGATAGAAAGTCCGGGCGCATTTCAATCTGCTCAAATCCCAACTACTTCAAACTCCTTAACGATAGTCCCAACAAGGTGGATCGGTGGGACAAGAAGGCTTTATCGGTCGAGTCGAGCATTGGTCGGCCTTTGCCCCTACCTCGCCGACTATGGACTCCCGACCATGATAAGAATGCCTATCGAAATGGTGAACCCAGAATATCTAAAGCTTTCAGGGCTTTGCTTGGAGCGAAAGAAGGACGAGCTGGACAAGACCTTGTACTTGACTGGCGAATTCTCACCTCCGATCTCACCCTTCTTCGACTGGATGGAATCTCGTGCCCATAGAAGGAATCGAACCACGAGTTGTCCTTGACCCTGAAGTTCCTCATCCTTACTGGGGCCCATGTCACGGGAAGAAATTCCCTAATGAATGCGAGGAGTGTGCTCGCACTGGTATTCTCTGCAGACCCTCCTTCTCTCTCACTGGTTAATACTACCACTGCATTCCTTTTTGATATCTTTGTAAACTCTTGCCTTCCTCATTTTTTGAATGCTCATTTTAACTTGTGCGATATGAAGCAATTGACCGACGCCAATAAGTTCTCGCAGTCGCTAAGAAAAGCTCAAACAAAAGAGCCAAACATCTTTCAACCCAACCTGCTGCCAACCTACCAACTGTCCCTGCCAACACTTCCAGCCGTGGAACCAAGCGCAATCAACCAGAGCCCAGCCAACCCACAACAACAACTATCCCGCTCTGCCGCCGAGAAGTCAGAACGCCTCCTCCGTCATTAATGTCGAGCCAAGTGAAAGCCCGAGAAGGACAAGACGCCGAGCAGAAAAAGCTGCAGTCATGGAAGACATTCCATCCTGGCAGAAGGAAAATTTCGTCATGCCCGACGACCAGCCGAAAGCTGCTGCACTCATTAGAGAGCTTGCCAATGTGCCCGACCTCAACAATGTCAATATTAACAAACGGAGTGGTTTTCAGGCCACTACCGGCCTTGGATTGATGAAGAGACTCCATCACAGCGGAGTCCAAAAGAAGTATGCCGATCAAGCGAGCTCCGTCTTGATCGGCGAAATGGGAATGTGCATGACTGAGGTAACACCTTTCTCCTATAACCTTATTTTCCTTGCATTTTCTCTCTCCTGAGCAACATCTTTTCTTGCAGATTGCCAACAAGTCGATATTGATGTATGAGCGTCTAATAACCAACCTCACCACCAATGCCACTCTCACCACCGAGAAGAATCAATTGGAGGAAAAGATCAACTTTATCCGGGCCGAACTCAAGAGCACCGAGGAATCCCTTACGAGCAAGGTGACCGAGCTCTCTCAACTCGAGGCGGAGAAAAAGGCTTTAGAGTCCCAGTTAAACCTCTCCAAAAAATCTAAAGAAACGGCCTTGAACAACATATCCGGGGTGCGCAAAGAGCTCCGCTCTTGTAAGAGTGACCTGGAAGCTGCCAATGTCTTAATCACCGAGCTAGAAGACAAATTGCGAGCAGTAGATTCTCATTCAGGCGAGGAACAAAAACAAGCCGCCATTGATGAATTCAAAGATTCCCCCGAATTTGCCAATTTAGTAGAAGCTGAAGCATACCCATTCTATCTTCAGGGTATCAATCATATCCTAAGACAACTTGCGTGCAGCGGGTTGGAAATTCGCTCCGAACAGCTTGCTGAGTGGGGCACCAACCCCATATTCAGCTCTCCTGCGCGACCCGGCCATGCTCTTGTGCCTTACAACGAAGACGAGCTCGACTCTTTGGCCGAAGCTGATGCTGAGAAGAATCTTCCACCATGGGTTCCCCCTCCTGTTGTTGAAAATAATGTGAGTGAACTCATGACCCAGATCTGGAAATCTCATGGGCCCCCCACCACAGATGAAGCTACCTCTACTCAAGCCGAAGACGATGAAGTAACCATTCTCGGGGCCACCACCGAGGAAACAAACGAGCAAGACCCGACAACCCAAAACATCAATGCTGCTCCAAGTGCTTAGAACTACCATTTTGGCCTGTGTGCCTTGAATTCCAAAACAATTTACTTTTAAGTCTGTAATATTTCTGCAACTCGTTTTTCTCGCTGGATGAATGCTTTACTCCCTCATGCATGCTTTATAATATGATTTGAAGAGTATTGCTTTTATATATCTAACTTTTTCCCGAGCAAAAACATCCTTTACTCGGGCGAAAGAAATCACTAATAGCCAAATTATCCCATTCGAACACCTTCTTTTTCCGAGCATAAAGCCCTTTATACTCAGAAAAGAGAATAATCGAATACACAAGGAAAAACATTGTCTCGAACACCAACTCTTCTCGCGTGCATAAAGCCCTTTATGCTCAGAAAAGAGAATAACCGAGACAAAAAGTCAACTCGAACATCAACCCTTTAGACGAGCAAGAACGATCCCATGCTCGCCCAAGAGAATAATCGAGAAAGCAGCAAAAACAACTCGAAGACCAACTTCCAAACATAAAGTTGAAAGGACAATCGAGTTTCACCATTATCATTTGCTATAAAAAAGGATCAAAGAATTACATATTGCAAGTCAATTACCAATAGTATTTCTTCACAATCAATGCTACAAGACACCTATATTCTTGGCGAAGCTCAAGTCCAATGATTAACGCTCATATTCACTGATTGTTAGAAGCGGAAATTTGAAGCACAATGCTTTCTCGAACTCCACATCCTGCTCGGGGGGAACTAACACCAACCCAGCACCACTACCAAATCTGCTAGCCGACCCATCGACATGAAGTTCCCAGCAATACTCTGGTCGTGGTTTTAGATCCGGAATACTTATTGATGTCGTTTTATCTGGCATTCCTCCTCCGCCGTAATCCTTGAAACTTGTTTCACCACAAAGTCCGCTAAGGCTTGTGCCTTGATTGCTCTCCGAGGTTGATAATCAATATCAAACTCTGCCTAACTCGATCGACCAACCGAGTAGACGACCTAAGTGTCCGGCTTAGCAAAATCTTTTCAAAGGCAAATCAAGATACACAACAATCGAATGCTAGAAAATAAGCTCGAAGTTTCCGAGCTGCAACAACAAAGCTTAATAAGCCAATTTTTCTCAGCATTAAAATATCTTCCCTCTACATCGTTGAGGGCCTGAGACATAATAAACATGTTTTGGACATTGCACTCCTCCCTAATCAGATACGGGCTACCGCCTCGCGGTAGTCGCTAGATAAATAAACAATTTTTCCCCAAAGCACCTGCCGCCAACAAAGGAGGACTTCCTAAATATTTCACCAAAGTGTCTTCAAAAGTTTCAACTCAAAGGCCCATTCAAACCCATTATTTCCGTGAAGAACCTTAAAAACCAAACATCTTTTCTCTGCCGATCTAGAGATTTAACGACCAAGGGCTATCACCCCTCGCCGCTGAGCCTCGCACATCCTTTATGCAAATGAGGAAGCTTCATGGTAATCAATGCCTTAATTTTCTCAGATTAGCCTCAATCCCCCTTTCACTCACCATGAATCTCGAGGAATTTGCCACCTTCACCCCAAACACACACTTGCTCTAAGTTCAATTCTTCATGTTGTTCTTCCTAAGATTGGCGAAGGTCTCGCCTAAATCTATCCGTGGTGCTCATGCCCTTTAGTTTTGACCACCATATCATCAATGTATGCTTCAACATTCCTCCCGAGCCGCGAGCTAAATATCTTGTTCACCATCCTTTGGTAGGTGGCTCCAAAGATTTTTCAAGCCAAAAGGCATCATCTTGTAACAAGACAGCCCTCCCCGCCGCTCTGAAAGTATTAGAGCCTTATCTTGCTCACTCATCTTTACTGGTGATACCCAGTAGGCATCTATGAAACCGAGAAGCTCGGCCCGCAATGGCGCCCACCAATTTGTCAATTCTCCAGAGGATAGCAATCCTTCTGGGCAGCTTTATTCGATCCGTGAAATCAACACACATCCGCCATTTACCATTAGACTTTACTACCATTATTAGCCAACCAAGTCGATAATGTATCTCCTCAATTATATCTTGTTTCAAAGAATCTCGACCTCTCTTCCCCGATAGCCCGATCCTTCTCCACCGAATAAACCCTAGGTCGCCGCCGAATTGGTCGAAAAGCCGGGTCCACATTGAGTTGATGTGGCCACCTGCCTTGCT
>JABEVN020002782.1:0-20386 GCA_013146195.2 Codonopsis lanceolata
GGTGACTAATCCCATTGCAGTCCGATAATGCGGAGACCGTTTCAGCTTATTCAATTTGACAGACCGATAACGCGAAGATTGCGATCGGCATAGAAGTATAACTTATGAGGAGTTACCGTCGGTGGTCTCGATAGAGATAGCTTCTTGTACAAGGTCCTGTGGAGAGGCGGTGATCATCTCGAGTTGAGACTCCGTAGACGCAACCTTGATATTGTTATGTATTTTTAGACATGTTTAACGTATTATGTATTTTGAAGACATGTTATGTATGTTTGAGACATGTTAGTGTTATGTATGTTTGAGACGTGTTATGTATGTTTGAGACATGTTAGTGTTATGTATGGCTTATTTCAAACCAAATATTTGATGCCACCAAAATTTCAAGTTTAAATAGATTTTCATATCACTAATCCAAATATAAAATGCAACCAACATTCCAAGTTTAAATGAAAATACATATCACTCATCCAAATTGATATCGTCCGAACTTTTGAGAACAAATTGCTCATTTTCTACACTTTCACTATATGACAAAAGTTGTTGACTATAAATTGATTTCCATGCAAACATTCCACGCGGTTCTCGATCCCATACGATTGGGATGTGCTATAACCCCGACGTAAATTAACCCGCAAATGAAAGTAAGTAAATGTCAATAAGGTACAATTTATTAATATATAACTTGTATGTGAAACAATGATGTATATCTTATGAAATGAGTACCGAATAAAATGATCCCCTTTACTCTTCCGATACAAATCAATTTTTGGATCGATTGGGGCGCGGTTCTCAATGGTAAATATGTAAAACAACGACGACTATCTAATACCAAGAGAGCACGGTTGTAAAACGATGCCACCAAGTGCCCCATATCATTTGCATCAAACCAATATTTCTTCGTAGCAGTTTCTTCATGGTGTTCGAGTCTATTCTGCACTTTCTCAACACGCTTATGTTCAATAAACACACGTGCGTACAACTCTTGGTTTTTCATTAACTCCTGCGATAGATCTGATCGAACCTACTACACCATGAATTCTCATTTTGAAATAACAATAGTGCTATGCTTGCGAAAACATAATAATGAGTCATTGCTACATTCGCTTAATGCTCAGTTATGTACTCGTGAAATCTCTTTGGGAATTGATTAATGTGACCACTAGCCATCCCGGCTCTAGTACGTTGTCATACAACCTATTGAAACAAAACATATTAAAATCAATAATATATATATATATAGGTATTTGTACCAAGTTAAAAAATTAAATTTATCTGCATCTTTGTCTTAGGCTGTGGTACCGTTGTGAACGTGGGAGGTTGTTGCGATGGACCAACCTATTAAAACAAAACAAATTAATGTCAACATATATAAATATAAATAAATAAATATAAATATATATATATATATATATATATATTATTATTTTCCACCAAGTTAAAGATATATTTACATCACGTGCAGTACGGTAGTGAGCGATGGAGGTTGCGCGATGGACCAACCTCGTACACCAAACCTTGATCACATGGAGAGCAGCCTTTCATCGACTCGACATACTCAAACAAACTAGGATCACGTTTGGTTGATTTGGACTTTGCCTGGGGGCTTCGGACGACCACAGTGCGAGTCTCATCATGGGGCACAATCAATGGCGTTGTTACTGGCTCCGCAACCTCCATCATTCTTTTGAGTATCAACATTTTTTCTGACATTGCAGCTTCATGAAATTTTGCAACAACATGTTCCCAACTCTTATATAATCGAGTCTCCATTTCTGACGTAACACTAATATCAACATTCTCATTTTTTGCTGGTAACATATCTAATTTCCTCCAGAATGCATTAACCTGGTCAATAGGAATTGGCACGTCATTTCTCAGATATTCAGCTATCTCATGCGCAAGGTAGTCCGCATGTCTTTCTCGATACACCCACACAACAATGGGTCTACATGACCATCCTCGGGCAACTGTTCATTTGATCATATATCTTATTCATCGCAATTATCGACACCAAACCTCGTAGGTGTTGAAATAACACTGATTTGAATTTATGTAGAACCATTGTTCGACTCTTCGCAAATGAACCCTTGATTGCAATATGTGAGGTCTCAATGAGTGTGTGAATTTGTTTCCAACATGTCTCAAAATCACCTTGGCTCGATTGAAGCTGTCTTTTCAACGCCGAATGTTGACTCTCCACCCTAAAATAAGATACAATTAATAACAATGTTAGGTATTTTTATATCATTTATAAATTTAGAGAAATAAATTAAATATTAAAAACATTTAAATACAGGCTTGTTGTGTTATTGTCGAAATGCATTATATTATTCGTCCAACAAGACACAAACCTTTCCTTATACGGCCCTAACCATTGGTTCATGACATATTGAGCTACTGTCCGGATAATCTGTGAAATCATTGTAGTCTCAGAAGGTATTCATCATATCTTGACTCGCTTTTGCGACCACCAACGTATTCCAAGCAACAATAAATTGATCCCATAATTCTTTCGTGCGAAACATTTTCTTACAATTTGCCACAATGTTTTTATTAATATGCCACCGACAAAGAAAATGTTTTGATGTTGGAAAAGTTACCTCAACTGCATTCATCAACGCAAGTTCTCGATCAGTGACAATCACAGTGGGTAGAGAGGATTGATTCATCAATGCTTTCAAGATAGTAAGTGCCCAAATGTAGTTCTCTTGTTGCTCAAACCCCATATAAACAGATGCAACCAAAAATGTCATGTTTGTCGACGTGACACCAACGATCTCCAATAAGGGTAACTTGTACCTGTTTGTCTTGTAAGTGCAATCCATCAAGAGAACGTTTGGAAAAGAACGCAATAAGTCAACGCTCGTAGGGTGAGCAAAGAACAAATCCTTCACAATGTTAGTCGACTCACATCTCCTATGATGATAGTAATATCCATGCTCAATCAATTTCGACACAAGCCGCCGTCTGCGATCGACCATCACGCTCAAAAATCTATTCTTCATACGACAATTGTACACGCCTTTAATGAGGACTTATTATCTTTAAATTTTTGGTGTAAACCCATCAAAATGTCCTTTGGCCGAGTATTGCCTTTTGACATGTCCAGAACATATTCTTTCTCCTCCCGTACTAATCGACCAATATATGAGTGGCCATGCAGATGAGGCTCTTGTGAATGATTGTGCACCCCACATTCAACCGAAAGTTCCCATTCTCCATCACCGGATACTTGTCTGCCCCTCAAACGAAATGGACATCCACACTTCTTCGATCCACGTTCTCTCCTACCATCTTCCTTTGTTACTTCTGTTGTTGTTTTACTCAAATCATCAACAACCTTGGATTTAGATTGACGTTGATACCCATTACGTTCGCAACCCAAATACAGTCGTGGTCCTCTCTTACCCGCTCCTTTGTCCGTCCGACCTAGTAGTAACTATCACAAAAACCATGTTCCTTTCCCCGTGGCACGTACCCAATCACACAAATCCTCTCGAGATGGAAAATGTGCATGCGTTGTGAACACATCGGTGTAATCTACAACAATATCTTGAATTGGACCTGGATCTACAACACTAGGCTCCGTAGGGGATGTCTTTGAATCCTGAAAAAAAAATTGCATGTCAATTACACACTGTGCGGCCAACACTTTGTGCACAAAGTAAGGACTGTGCGGCATATGATTTGTGCACAAAATAAGGACTGTGCGGTACACATTTAGTGCACATTAAGGGATGTGTGCGGAGAATGTCTTGTGCACATAAGAAGAAGTGTGCGGCAAACCATAGCCGCACACGACGAACATGAAGTTTTTGGAATTTAGACAAAATTTGATGAAAAATTAAGTTTTAATAGAATAAAATACAAGTAATACTTACGTTATTTGTTTCAATTACTTCTTTTTGCTCCATGTTTGATATTTTTTAACAATATGATGTAGGGTAGGGTTGTGGAGGAACTAAACAAAAGGGAGAATGGTGGGAAAGGAAGACGTAGCTAGATGTATCAAGTTTGGGGTGTAGGTAGAATGTTTAAATATTATAGAATGACATTAGTTTAATTAAGTTGTGGGGTGTTATTTTAGGTTAGAGGGTTTATTTCGTCATTTCACACAATATCATTTTTGCAATTTTATAACTTGGGGTGTAGGGAGAAGATGTTGGTGTGTGGTTAGTCTAGCCCTAAAAAGAAAGTGGTCTGGAGAGGTTATAATATCATCTCATGGGACCGGCCCGGTAATCACCCTAATAATTATAAGAGTAAGTCCGTAAGACCGTCTTATGGATCTTAATTTGTAAGACGGAGCCCATTTTCTCATAACTCAACTCACCAACACGCGATATGTCGGGTCAAAGAGATTCATCTTACATAATACTATCAGAAGACCATCTTAGAAAGTCAAAATCACGCAACATCTACTCATATATTAGTTATTTAAGACAACATCAAATAAATATGAACAGATGGTACATATGTTTCTAGAGTTGTACTCTATTCATAGATCATTTAAAAAGAAATTCATAGCACTTTGAATAATTTGATCGGGTAAACGAGTAAGAAACTATGCCCCCAAAAATTATCAAAGCTAATGAATAAAATACACACACGTATGTATGTATGTATGTATATATATATATATATATATACTCCATTGAATATATAACTAGGGAGACTCTTTAAATATAATAAAATTACTTGTTTAAATAATATTGAAAGTTGAAACAGTGTAACGCATGTTGGGATTTAATCGAAATTAATAAAGCGAAATAACAAAATTTAATTTCAAAATCTTCCAAGATTCATGTGAATTAATATAAATGTACTTACCTGAATATTGGAACGAGCAATCTTTGATAGAATCACGCTTCAATCACGATCACTGCAACAAACAATTTGCATGGCTTTTCTATGGTATCCACGTGAATTGATTGGATATGATTAATTCAATAATTTTGTGTTAGACAATTGTTGAATCAAAGTAGGAAACTATTTGTCTAACTAAAAACTAATCCCTAATTTTTTTTTCTACGAATTTAGTGTTTCAGTAAAACATAAATTCCTTTTATGTTCGATAATCCTTTTGGCCATCAAAAGACTTCCTATATATAGGAATGGGAGAGAGGAGCGACCAACATATCCTAGTCAAACTAGGCTATGTTTTGGTCTCTTTATATTATTCCATTTAAGCTCATTAATTCCATTAATGACTCAAATAAATTTCAGTCTAACTCATTCTAAGTGTGTGACCCAATAGAAGTTTTAAATTATGTTGGAAATAATTAATTACTATATCAATTATATAATTAATTATAAACAATGAGCGGCATCTAGCAATACATCATTGTTTTTTGTAAACCTTTCCTTTAAGAGGGCATGAGAAGGGATCGAACCTGAGACCTCACATTTTGTAAAGCCACAACTCTACCACTATAAGTGATTAAAAATAACTAATTGTAACCAAAATAGTTCTTGTCCTTTTGTCCAAATATTTGATTAAACACATTGCATGGAACGTGTCATCCTTGTTATAGTTTAATATAGGTTTCTTGATCTCCGAGTAGATTTATCTACCAAATAAACTTAATATCTCATATTAATTTATTTGAGCATAGTAATGCATAGGGGTGTAAGTCTGAATCGTCGAATCGCGAAATGGAATCGAATCGAGTCGAATCGGGTGGTTTGGTTCGATTTTGGGCAATGGTGATTCGGTTTTGGTTTGAAAAATTTATAAACCACACGGGGTTTGCGATTTTCACTTTCAAACCGAACCGAATCATCTTATTAAATTAATAATAATAATAATAATAATAATATATGATGCTGCACAATCTGGTCTTGGGCCGTTCCTTGCGGTTTGTAGGATATCTGAGCTTATCTGAATGTAAGAATTCCTAAAACCCTGTCAAAAAAAGAAACAACTTAGATGGAATGCAAGGCCGAAAAAAGGCGCCCAGATCACGCACCCACAAATTCAAACAAAGGCGGCTGCGAAGCACCCGATCAAGCCCGCCATTAATGCATGCCTCGAAAACACGCGGCTCATCATGACTGAACTCAGCAGCTGTCACTTCAGAAAAGCCTTTTCAGTCTCCCTGCAACCGGCGCTTCGAATACACCAACTGTTACCAATGAAGCAGCTCCCCTCACTTCAGCCACAACAGAATTAAAACAAGTGTATTGCACCCTGCACCGAGCATAAATACTCGCCGAGCAGGGGGCCACTGATGAGCTCGGCCCAAACTTCGGTCACGAGCCAAGCACATGTGTCAACACGTGATAGTCACATGCATGATAGAGACCAAGAAAGAAGCTATCCGAGCAGGATAGCTGCGAGACGAACGCCATACATCCATATCGAGCAGGAATTTGTCTATCAATCAGCGAGCAGGATGCAGGGCTGCTCGGGTGATCCCGATCAATTTTGAGCTTAACTGGGAAATGATCTCACTAATCCCGAGATTTCAGTCATGATTCCTTCAGTTACGCGGTCAACCCGTATTTATGGTATTAAAGTCCTAAATTATCTCCGTGATAGTGGCCTAGCCCGGATCTCACTCCCAAAAAGGGCTATATATACCTCATAAAATCTCATTTGAAAGGTACGCACTATTCTATACACCGAAACCCTGTTATTTTGCCTTCAACTAAGCTCAATACTTACTCTCACACCTGAGGGGTTTCGCGAGGCCCGGCCTTGCATTCCATCTAAGGTGTTTCTTCTTTTGACAGAGTTTTAGGAATTCTTACATTCAGATAAGCCCAGATATCCTACAAACCGCAAGGAACGGCCCAAGACCAGATTGTGCAGCATCAATATATATATATACTATAAATTATATAACATGTATGAGAAAAGGAAATATCTTGACATAATCAGTAATCCCTAAATTCTCTCATTAGACCAAACACCTGCCGCATACCTCTCCCATTCTGCTCTTTATTAATCCACTCCCGAGTACCGCCGACTTCATACTTCGGCGTCAGACCAAGACCACGACTCCGACTTCCATCGTCTTGCACCGCCACCATGGTAAGCTCTCGTCTTCTCTCCCTCTCTTTTGATTTTATTCTTCCTCCCTCCCTCCCCCTTTTGATATGTATCTCCCTCTTTCTCGTTTCTCCTTCAAACTTGTCTTCCTCCGAGCAACCTTTCAACCCCAACGAATTAACTATACTAATATTGGAATATTTTTTTCTTATTTAGTTGATTTAGATGATTTTTATAATGCTTGTAACTCTTGATATATTTATTCTTCGCTCCCTCCCTCTCGATCGACACCAAGCCGTGAACACATTGTATAGTAAATTAGTAATGTTTACTATATGTTGGCCCTTTTGGGGGTATTTCTTATGAATATTTTTTGTGTTTTTGGGAAGTTATTTGATTTGTGTACAATTTTTCTAAGGGTTGTAACCCTCAATCTATTTTTTTTTTTTGTGCTGGAGTTTGTTTTGTTTTTTTTTTAATTCAATAGTAAGAGCAACTGTGAGCTTACAAGAATGTTGTTACTCATGATATTTGTGTGTACAGGTTAATCACTCTTAAATCTGATAATGGGTGGATGCTTGGACCCTTGGTTGATGCTGTCAAAATGAGAATTTTTTTTCAAATTACTAATTTCTATTTGTTTGGCATGGGAATTTGAAATTGAAGTGTGGGAAACAACCTTTGGTTTCAAATTTTGTACTATTATTGTTTGATGCTAATTAGTATAACAATTTTAATTTGTTTAATATTTTTTTATATTTAAACCACAAACCGAATCGAACCGAATTAAACCATTCGGTTCGGTTATCATTACGTGATTCGATTCGGTTTGAGAAAAGTGGAACCATTAAAAGTCGGTTCAGTTTGTGGTTTTGGTCTCAAAACGAACCATTACACTCCTAGTCATGCATTTACTTAAGTCTCACTCATCAAGTGACCCATAAATATTATACTTTCGTTATATAGGAGGTATAAATTCTATTTACATCGTTCATATCCCTCAGCATGATTCGTGACATGTCAAATATTCGACTTTATAATCACATTGTTACAGAATGACGTCTATCGAAATATACGACTCCTCATTTAGGGTATATAACGACTTCAAGTTAAAGGATAACGAACTTATTTGTAACTATGAGAATTGCTTATGACACTCCTATAACGATTCACATAACATTCTCATGTGGGTCATTCTAGTACGTCGTTACATCTAACACGCACTTATGTATAGACTGATATTAACTATATGAGTCTCAATACATACTATTCTCCGTATATTATTATTGCTCCCCATTAATAATAATACTCAATTAGGGATATTTAAAAATAACATAGTTATTCTAAGGGATTTATAATACATTACTATAAACAAATAATACATAATAAATAAATATCTCAATAAATAATAATATATGGAGAAATAATTTGTCTCTTGGTCATAAACCAATAACGCATGCAGTAGCGATACATGAATCTTATTCAGTGGTGTCACAATCAAATACAACTATTACAATCATCATATGTAATGGCTTTGGAGATTTAGTTTTTTTTAATCAAACTAATGGCTTTGGAGAAGAAAGGAAGAGATTAAAAAAATACTAGAGAGAAAGATTAGGAATTGGGGGAAGTGGGAACTATCAGAGCTGAAATCCTAGAAAGCAAGAGAAATGGTTTATTAATTAACTTGCTTAATTTAGCAATTAATATGTTTTCCCCAGGGTGTCACGTGACACCATTTTCACTTACTAAAAATTACTTAATGATCTAACGACATTCATTTCAAAAACCTTTGGCATGCAAAGTTGGTCTTACGGCTTACTTAGACCAACTGCATGCAAAGTCCAAGTAAAGGGACATGAAAGATAGAAAAAAAATCAAAGAATGAGCAATAGTGCACTTATCCCTAAATATTTTTTTGGTAATGGGCATCTCTAAAGTTAAAGGAAACATTTCGGGTTTCGGTTAGGGACATGTCACATCCTTTGTTTCATTGAATCTCAACTATACATATTTTGTTAAGATTAGAATTCAAGAAGGAATAGAAGGAAGAAGTCAGAGAGTAGGAGTAGGAGAATTAACATTTCATTTCATACCTTACCCTTAGAAACATAACTATTTTAACAAACTAGAAATAACTAACTAATCGTGCATGATCCAACTGGAAATAAACTAACTAATCCCACTACAGATAACTCCCTTACATCATGGTCACTAATAACTTGAAGGTTAACTGCTTTGGATTATAACCATATCACATTACATATTATTTTGATGGCAAAACGCACCTTTGGGCCACTGTACTTTTCCAAAAGTTGCAATTAGGCCACTGAGACGTCAAATTTTTCGGAGTTGCCACTGTACCAGAGTTATCTTGCAATTTAACCCAATTTTTGGATGGACGTTAAGTTCGGACGTTAATTTATGTTAAATGCCTATTTTGCCCTCGTTTTTTTGACAAGATAGTGGACAGAGATATGTTGAGGCAGTGAATGGGGGTTGTGGATGGGGTTGTTGGTGGTGGTATAGTTAGGAAGGAAAGTATAGTGAGTGCTACTTCCTTACACTCGGAGTTGGGTGGGACTGAGGCTGTTGATAGTGTAGGACATGATTAAGGGGATGTGACTGGACCTCCTTCTACTGGTGGGTTGTCCCCAAAAAGAAATTGTACAATCTCTCAAGAACAACTTCGGAGGTTGGCTCCTGTGGACCCCAACCCCACAGTGTTTGTTGAGGCCGTTTGTGTTCCACTTAGTATTCCTTTGATTAAATCAGTTCCTCCTCCGGCTTTATCGTTCAACTTGAGCATGAGTTGGAAAGGTCCGCGCCTCTTCTTGTTCCTGTGCAGCAGCAACAAATGGGTTACGATTTACAATTTCTGTTTCTGTCCAATCACCGGCCCTCATCCGCCCTCCATCTCTGATCTCCTGCTACCTTCAATCTTTTCATTTTTTAGTCAAGGCCCACCCAACTCCAGTGTCGTCGGACCTTGGCTCTGTGATCTAGGGTTCAGATTTTGAGTGAAACAACAATACAGGTTCAATTTTACAAATAGTTGCTCTTGTCCCTCAGATCCGATGGAGATAGCTTCTGTTTTTAGTTAATCACTGGCCCTCATCCGCCCTTCATCTCTGATCTCCTGCCGCCTTCAATCTCCTCATTTTTCAGTCAAGTCCCACTCAGCTCCAGTGTCGTCGGACTTCGGCTCAATGATCTAGGGTTTAGATTTTGAGTGAAACAACAATAAGGGTTCAATTTTTACAAGGAGTCGCTCTCGTCCCTCAAATCCGGTGGAGAACACGGTAAACACCGGCCCTTCCGCCTCTTCATCTCATCTCTCGCCTTCAATCTCTTCATCTTCAGTCAAGGCCCACTTAGTTCCTGTGTCGTATTGTTCCGCCATTCCTAACTCTGATCTTCACCTCTTCGTGAAATCTCTACAAAACCCATATCTGAGTTACTTGGTCACACTGTAACAAACTATCGGAATCTGGGATTTGTTTCCTTAGTTTATCGAGGAGGATGATGATTAAGTTGACGAGGGCAAAAAAGACATTTATCATAAATTAACGTCTGAACTTAACGTCCATCCAAAAAATTGGGTTAAATTGCAAGATAACTCTAGTATAGTGGCCACTCCGAAAAAATTGATGTCTCAGTGGCCTAATTGCAACTTTTGGAAAAGTACAGTGGCCCAAAGGTGCGTTTTGCCTATTTTGATTGGTCTTCCTTTTATAAATATAATAGAAGATGTAAAAGATCATTTGAAGCGGGGACATTGCTCGGTGAAAGCTCAAATTAATTCACCGGTTCAAGCTTCACATAATAAGGATATTATCAAGTACGGTCAGAAGACCCATTGGTTTATCTTTTATGGCCTTTGACTGGGTCAAAAAAGCGGGAGATAGAAACTGTCTATTCTATCCTTTTTTAAACTGGTACCTGGTCAAGTATTCATTTAGACCCACAACAACATAGGTAGAGTAATTGACTCTACTCTTCGACTTCGAGTAATCAACCTATAACCGACTGAGATAATTAACTCTTTCACAATTCATTTGTTAGGAGAGAAAAATCAAATCAAAACTCTAACTCTAACAGCTTTTGACAAGCAAGAGACCCTCTTTGGATCGACTCAATAGCTCTTCTTGATTTACTTTCACTTCCTCAACATTATCAAGGTAATTCTTTCAAATGCTCGACCTAATTCATCCTTGTGGTCAGTTACTCTACCCTCACATTTTTCCCACACAGACTAATTAATCTAGATATACTGGTTATCTGTTGTAGTTTTCTCTTTCAAATTTTTTATATTAGTAGTTTGAGTGATTCATCCTTCAATTAATCATCATATTTTGAACTACAATTCCAATTAATTGTATGTGTAGAAACATAATTGGTGTTTATGTTTATTTCTTTTTATGTGTTTCATGTTTACAATTTGCATTTTAATTTATTTTAATAGTTTATCTGTTTGGTTTTGCAAACATGGGTGAACCCTTTCAAACATGAACTGAATTTTTTTTTTTTTTTTCAAACATGAACTACATGATTTTTTTGATTCTATATGTTTAAAACATAATTGTTGTGATTAATATTTACAATTTGAAATTATATTACAGAGAATATGTCATTCATTACTCCGCCATTAGAAAGATACTATACAAAAGTGTCATGTAGAAGTAAATTGTCAGTTATAGATTATGTTTATCAAAAATTAGATGAAGAACACATAAAATTGTTCTTGGATTCTGCATTTGGAAAGTTGTATGGGATTAAGGAGAATATGAACCCCTCCAATGTGTTGCTGCATGTTTTAGTTATGCTGAGGATTGAGTCGCCCAATGAAAATGAGTTGTCGTTTTGTATTGGAGATCAAAAGGCGAGATTTGGGCTCTCAGATTACACACTAATTACTGGTTTATATTCCGGTGATGAGAGTGATTTTACTAAGGACATCCCTACAACAAAAAGATTATTTAATGAATACTTTGATGGACGGAAAAAGGCTGTAAGACCTGAAGAATTAAAGGAAGATTTTTCAAGTGCAAAAACTAAGTTGGATAGATACAAATTGGGACTTGCTGTTATCTACGAATCTGTGTTGAGAGCTAAAGAAATGACTACTTCGTTTGACACTGATTTTTTTGAATATTGTGGACAACTTGGAGTTGTTTAATAATTATCCATAGGGAAGAAGGTCTTATCCCAATCTTCTAACTACACTGAAAAAACTTTCGAATAAGGATGGTGTTAAAACCAATAAGTTCTATGACTTCCCATTACCAATACAGGTAAACAGTTGAATTCAAATGACAATAAATTATTTTCATCATATGTTTCTTACATATAACTTTGTTTAGGTTTGGATATTTGAATTATTTTGCAACTTTCCTGGATTTGAAGATCTTTATCAGCTGGAAAAGATAAGAACAGAAGTTCCTAGAATGTGTAACTGGAAGTCAACAGGAAATCCAAGCTATGAAGAGATTATTGAAATCTTGGATATACAACATGTAAAATCTTTCCATTATTTCTACCACGATAATGAAAGATTTATTTTATTGTGCATTTCATTAATGAAGTTTTTATTGTTTTTGAATTGATAGGATGTTGCTCTTCTTCCTTTGGATCTGAATGATGCAGAATCTTGTTTGCGTTATGTTCATGGGTTTCCGGGGACTTGGTGTACAATATATGCATATAGTTTAGAGGAACAACCAACTGAAGAAGAAGTTGCCCCTGCTAATGATTTGATTAGGGTAATCTTGGATGTTGTGGCTTCTATGCAACAAAAGCTCAATGATAACTTCCTTGAAATCAACCAGAAGATTGATGATCATAGTATTCAAATACGAAAGATTGATGATTGTATGATTAAGATGAACCAGGAGATCAATGAATTAGTTGAGGCAAGGAGGGAGCAAACACCATCCTACCACTGGCAAACACCACCTTACCAGGATACGGCGATAATACCACCTCGCCATGATACGATGATGACACCACCTGACCACTAGACGATGATGGGGACCACTGAGAAAGAGACAAATCAGCATACATGGGATACTGGTACGGAACAGAACAAATCATTGGAGGTGAATACTGCTGCTACGAGGGAGACCACTGAGAAAGAGGCAGAGCATACGAAGCATACAGGGGATACTGGTATGGAACAGAACAAATCAATGGAGGTGAATACTGCTATGGGGGAGACCACTAAGGAAGGGACAGAACATATAGGTAATACTATTAATGATAAATTTGATTTAGCCTCCAATAGATATAAAAGGAAAAGGATAGAAAAAGACATCGATTCTTCAAATATCTTGGATGAGGGAATGGTGAGAGTGAAAACACCATCGGCCCAAGTAAGAACTCCCTACACAACTCATTGTCGTGTATTTGGTGACCCCATAGTTAGTGGTTTACACTTTGAAAGAAAATTTGTAGATGGCATGAAACCTAACTTATTCATGGCACCGAATTGTTCGAAGATGACCCTGTTTAAATCTTGGTTGAAAAAGGGGAAGCCTATGTAAGATACTTTTCTTAATCCTTTGAATACATTTTAACTATTTCTTTATTGTTGTAATTACTTTATTTAATTACTTGTATTTTAACTATTTCTTTCCACAGCGATTATGTTATGAGATATGGTTATAAGCTCCCGAAACATTGGTTCAAGACATATGTCGTGTCTAAAAAATTTCTTCAGGATCTAGTAAGTTATTCTATCAAATTAATGGCATTATAAAATAATATTATTGCGTGATTTTGATAGACAACTGTATTTCAGCATATTGATTTGGCCCTGCGACTTATTCGGGAGAAACAACAAAAATATCCATCAACATTTGACAAGTACAAAAGAGCCATACTGGATGCTGGCTTCACCAATGTCCTTATGTGTGAGTTCGAATTTTACAAAGAAGAACCGAAGCGTTTCAAGGTGAAAGATTGTTTCATGGAAATACATTATGGAACTTGGAATTTTCTTGGGAATCCATGGGTTCAATGTGAAAGGATTTTCTTTTCAGTCAAGGCCAAGGATCATTGGTTTGCTGTCGACTTTGAGTTCCAGACTAGAAAGTTGACTGTGTATGACCCCGATAGAAGTCATCTAACAATGGATGAAGTTCATGAAGCTCTCACCCCTTTTGCAACCCTCATCCCATTAATTGCAATGAAAGCCAAAATAGAAATGGGTACAATTACAATTGACAGAGATATACTCACACAACAAATGGGACTGAAATAAGTGACCCTATTTCAACTGGATTTCATTGAATTGTCCTTTGTTGAAATCATTTGTCTATAATACCTAATTTATGGTTTCAATGTGTCGCAGGGGTGATTGTGAGATTTATGCCCTTAAGTACATTGAGTTTTTAAGTACTGACGAGTCGCCTTATTATGTTACTAATGAACATATTTCAAAGTGGAGGAATGTTGTTTCTCATTGTATCTTGATTTGCATTTGTTCATTCATTACATTAGGTTCTACACTTAGTGGCTAAATGGGCTGCGTACCAGTTAGCATGACAACTGTGTATAGAACTTTGTCTTAAATTAGTTTTTAGACTTCACAAGTTTAGGCAGAAGACTTCGGCTGAAGGCTTCACCAACAGACTTCTTAAGCGACCTTCAACAGGACCATGCACTGTCTGGCACGACATGGCGTGTCCAATTCTTCCTAATATCAAGCTTAAGTGGATTATTTAATTCAGCTTTGTTTAGTTTGAATTTGAATTAATCCATCTTCAAATCAGCGCTTGACTTCTTAGACACGCCCCTCCAGCTTTTCCGAAAAAGCATGAAGACTTTCACCTCTTGAATGTGGCAGAGCAGATGCACAGTCTGACACAACCAGACTGTACCAACTACTGCAGGTCTGCAACTCTGTTTGTCGCCTTCCTGCCAATTGTTACACCTACTCCTCTCCATACCTTGATCAGTCTCATAATGAAGATAAAGTCAACAAGGCAGCTCCATGCATTTAAAACATTTAACCTAATAGAGTTGTTTCTTACTTCGTCTTCTCCAATGGTCTCAAGGATGCCCAGCTATATATAAATACTGCCATTAAATACTGAAGAACACAATGCTCTGAATCTATCCAACAACATCAAGCTTTTATACTCAGTGCATTCAAGAGATCATTAACTGATCAACAAAGTCCTCAATAACAACAAGAAGATCTGCATCAACTCATAATCATTTACTTCTTATTGTTGTAATCTTTACTATTCTTCTGCACATTGAATATTATGTTTCTCCAGATATTCAATTTCCCCACCCCTAAACACAAGTTAAATATTTTGTACACGATCCATTAGATATTTCTGTAATATAACTAGTGAAAAATATAGTGCACATTTAAATCCAAGGTTGACTGCCTTGGTGGTAGACGTAGCACTCTTTATAGTGTGAACCATCTCAAAATACTTGTGTTCCTCACTTACTATTTTTATACTGTGTTCATTGTATTTACTTATTCCTTTGAGCAGCAAACTTAAGTAATCAACTAAGTCTACCGGTAGTTTTTCACGAGCAGACTTAGCCTGTCTTCCTTACAAGTCTTCCCTTACTTCAATCTTCTTAATAGATTGCAAGTGCTTGTTCTAGGAATTATTACGAAATTTTTTTAAAGTGTTAATAAGCTATTCAACCCCCCCCCCTTCTAGCTTATTTTTGTTCCCTTTGGAACTAACAAGGAAAAAGTTTGCAGTCGACGTATTTTGTGCAAACATGGATCCTTAAAATTTTGAGAAGTCATATTATGTTGTTGTTGCTGGTGCTTGTATTTTTTTGAATGAGGAATTCAGAGATGATATTGGTCATGTATTTTCTTTATTTCACAGGGGTCATGTAAAATACACTTATTTATGACAATGACAATCCTCGTTTACCTTGGTTAATGCAATGAAATTGCTCTGTTTTTGCTTTATGTTGGGTACTACTTATATGAGTTTGTAATTGCAAATATATGTTGTTGGTCCTAAAGTAGGCTCTAACTAGTCTAGAAGGGGGGGGTTGAATAGCCTAGTAATGTTTTGTATAAAAATTTTCGAAACACTTCTTATAAAAATCTTCTTTCCTTTTAAAGCAATTTTACAAGAGGAGTAAAGGTAGCAGAAGACTGTAAGACTGTAAAACTGATAGAAGGTCTGCTGTTTAAAATAAAATAGATTCAATGACAGACTTTGATAAGTAAAGCAGAAATAGACAGAGATAGATCAGACAGCACACAGAGTTTAGAAGTGGTTCGTACTGTGAATAGTACTACGTCCACTACCAAAGTGGTTATCTTTGGATTTTAAAAGGTGTACTTGTTTATCCACTAGGTGTAAGAGTAGGATCACTAATGGATCGTGTACAAAAAAATAGTTTTCAACCAAGTGTATAATGATGAGAGAAACAATCAATGAATAATTGCTCTCTCAAGTGCTAAAGTAAAAACGGTTTATAATCAAACTAGATGAAGGCTGAAAGCAGTAAAGATGGCGGATCTGCAGCTTCAGGAAGTTTGGTGAAGTGTTAGTTCTTGTCCTTTGATCTCTTGAATGCTTGAGTTATGAAGATGAAGCTTGAATGTTTAATTTTTGCAAGAGTTGTTGTTAAGATCTTCAGAGCTTGAATAAATACCAGGGGAGATCTTTAGGACCGTTGGACTTAGGGTAGAAAGGTTGTGTCCAACGTTATAATGCAGTAAATGTATTTCGGCGCTTTGTAGGATGCATGCAAGCAACAGGAGATTCGAGTTGCGAGAGGCAGCCATTCCAAGCAGTAAGTTTTTCGGTCTTGCGGTGTTTCAGCTTGAAAGTCTTCTTAGCCAAATGAGGAAATGTCTTCAGATGTCATTATGTGTGAGACAGTCTGGACAGATGTCAAATTGTCTAAAGAGTTGACTTTTTTTGGAGGGAAATCTGATGAAGATTTCTTTTTGAATATTATCTGACTTAGATATTTAAAAAATATCTAAATCAAATAACATGTGACTTAATTCCTCGATTTGACTGTCTTTGATTTTGAGCCTTGAGCAGACTTCCAAGTCTGTTGTTCGAGCTGTGCTTTCAAGGCTGCTGTTGAAGCCTGCTGGTTCGCGCCTTAGATGAACTAACAATAAACTAGTTCTAAACACCATTGATTCTAAGACAGTTGCCACACTAACCGATACGCAGACCCATTAGCCACTGTTCAGTAGAATCAAAAGACGACTCAACCAAATCTAGAACCTATGAGGGTCAACATATGTCAATTGAAAATGTTTGTATATTACTCAGACAGTTTGTATATCACTTTCATATTTGCATAGGGTAGATTAAACTTGCAGAGGGTAGAGTAAATGAATCAGTTTACACATGTGGTTGACTTGAAGAAAGTAGGGTCGATTACTCTACCCATTTTATAAGAAATGAGTCGGACTCACGTACTGTGTGGTTGTAGAGGGCAAGGTCTATTACTCGACCCATTCCATAACAAATGAGTCGAAATGCCGACTTAGTTAATACGGTGTTGATTAAGTAGCCGACTCGGCTAATACTTATGGTTTGATTAAACTTTCATAATGCAACATGTCGATTACTCAACTCATTCTATAACAAATTAGTCAATTAACTGACTTCAATAAAGTAACTTACTATTGTTGATTAATTAATTGATAAAACAAGGTTGTATGCCTATCTGCTAATATTCAGCAGGAAGAACTTTTAGACTTGTTAAAGACTAATCAATTTGATTAATAACCAAACTATGTTTTGACTAGTGTAGAGTCGATTACTCAGCCCAATATTATAACAAATGAGTCAAGTAACTGACTTTAGTTACTTGACTCATGCTTAAAGTGATAAAACAAGGTAGTAAGCCTACCTGCTGATATTCAGCAGGAAGAACTTTTAGACTTGCTAAAGTCTAATCAATTTGATTAATAACCAAACTATATTTTGACTAGTGTAGAGTCGATTACTCAACCCAATATTATAACAAATGAGTCAAATGGCCGACTTCGAGGTTTACTTGACTCATGCTTAAAGTGATAAAACAAGGTAGTAGGCCTACCTGCTGATATTCAGCAGGAAGAACTTTTAGACTTGCTAAAGTCTAATCAATTTGATTAATAAACAAAGTATGTTTTAACTTGTGTAGGGTCGATTACTCAACCCAATATTATAACAAATGAGTCAAGTAACTGACTTCAGTTACTTGACTTATGCCTAAAGTGATAAAACAAGGTTGTAGGCATATATGTTGATATTCAGCATGAAGAACTTTTAGACTTGCTAAAGTCTAATCAATTTGATTAATAACCAACCTATGTTTTGACTAAGTTAAATTGTGCAATGCATTATTTACTCAACCTGTTGAATTTCCCAAGGATAAATCTATTAAAGTGAAGTGATCGAAATTCAGTAGGTGAGAAACTGTAATTATTTCTAATAGAGTTATTTATTGTTTTCAGAACTAAAATTTTATGTAAAGTATTTAAGTAATTCTAAATCATTCATGTTTCATCAATTCTATTAAACTAATCACTTTTGGATAAAATATTAAACTTAAGTACTTCAATTTAATTGAGTTTAAGAGATACAAAAAAAAAATTGGTGTTTCTCTAAAACAATTCAATGTTATGCAGCTTCATCGGTATCCATCAGAAGATTCTTCAGCAGCGGCTTCAATAGCAGCTTCTGTTGCTACACCTAGTTGTTTAGCTGCTCTACCTAATCTCTGTTTAAGGCTTGTAATTTGTTCCTTGTAAGTTGCAGCTTTTGCTTCAGCCTTTTCAGCTCTTGCCTTCTGCTTCTCTTCCTCTTCCTTGTGAGCTAAGGCTTCAGCTCTTAGATCTACTCGTTCTGTTCTATGTTTCTCTTCTTCCTCCTTCTTGTATGCTTTAAATGCAGTAGACTTACCTGCAGTAAACCAACCAAGTTTAGAACTAAAACAAAAAAATATTACTCCACCTACCTACTTCCCACAACCCATGGTGCGAGTAGACTCACTGCGGTATGCGCTTAAGCTGCGGCGGAGATGGAGTTACGGATAGAGGTAAAAACGACTTCAATCGCACTTGTAATCCTTGAACTTTGTTGGTTCATCTACGTGCACTACTTGCTTGAATTTGTTGATTGGTGTCGATCTCCTAGGGTCTGCTCATATAAACCTGAGTGATCCTTAACATGTCCAGGGCTTCATAATAGCTTGAACCTTTAGGAAAGAGATGTGCAGTGGCAGTAGGAGTTAATGTGGAAGGGACATCAAGAAGAACATCGAACAATCCTGGTGTGTAGGAGCGCTTGGATTTGATGTAGTAGTTTTTCGTTGTTGAGAAGTTAGAGGGAGGGTGCAAAGTGCACTTCATCAATGGAGAAGATATAAGAGTAGCATCTGAAAATATGATCTTTTGTCCAGTTGGCTTGTTTAGTGCATCCTTAATGATAGCATGTTGTTTCTGTCTCTTTTGATACGCTAGCCTGGCAGAAGACAATATATCAACAGCAGTATCACCATCATCATCATCTTCAGATTCTTCATCAGAATCTTCATCGTCTAATTTTTCATCATCATCCTCATCTTCTTCAGAATCTTCTTCCTCTTTAGCTTGTTGCGCAGAAGAGCTGGAGCTGTAATTCACTAGAGGAATACCATGAGTGGCATATGTTGGTATATCTTCAGCAAGTTGATTGACCTCTTTTATTTATGTAGGGCTCTCGCTATCCGAAATGGATGTAGATGGAGTGAAGCTTCTGGATGTAAGTCAACATCAGTCCGGAGATGGGGGAAGGATGAAGGATGAGGTTGAACAAGGATAGTTGAGGTGAAGTAGGCTAAGAAAGAATGGTAAGTTCTCGATTCAAAGCCGCAGATGAAGATTTGGTTTGGTGGGCTCGCAGATGGTCAAGGTGATGTCGATGCTCCTCCCGCCTTTATGAATTCTCGCAAAAGGGACACGTATTTGGCAGTAGCCATTTCAACCTTTTTCTTGATATTTTCCATGGCTTTATCTTGAATCATTTTTAGTTTGGCCTTGATCATTTGAGGTAGTGTACATGCTTCTCTATCGATGTGGCCTGGTCTTCCTCAGTGCAGGTCTGCCAACAATATAAGGATCATCAACCATCATCTGTGGTAAACCATACTCATGTTTGAAAATTTCCCACAAATCCAGTATTATCCCATCATGCACAAACCTGCCTTGAGAAAGATAGTAAGTCATTCCATTCCACGGGCATTAGGTCAAACATCTCCCGTAACCGAGGCAATCTCTTCTCGCATCGACAATCCCGGTATGGAGTTTTTGTAGGGAACCCATAATTTTCTATTGAAATTCGAGTCCACATATTTGTTGGGATCTACTCCTTGGTTTGTCCTCCTTTCTCCTCATGAAAGGATAGA